>DWMZ01002815.1:0-13587 GCA_018249855.1 Eueides tales michaeli | reverse complement strand
ACATGCATTGCCTCGAATTAGGTGGAAAGTGGTGAGTGAAACGGAGTGTCTTAACACTAGGTTTCCAAATTCCCGCTGCCTACCCAAGTGCGGGACACAGCGTAAAGCTGAGTGAGTGAATGTATGCTTAGCTTTATATAGGGGGGTATGCAGAGTAGTTAAACTGTTATTATACTAAGTTATACTTAGATAATCCACAAATCCATTTTTGTAAACAATGGTAGAGTGGCGGAACTGAACGCCGCGTTTTGTTCTGCTTACCAGAACGCGAAACTAAAAATAATATATTCCTCCCAATGAGAGTCGAAATCACAACCGTCTAGGTGACTATATGAGCTTTTTAAGTGTGAGATGTTAGATATATTTTTTATGAGCTGGAAAATACTCAGTAAATATTATGTAAATATGACGTTAGAAATTTAATTAAAAACCTGTATGAATACGACAATATTAAGTTCTTGAGTTTTATCGAAGAACACCTATAAAGAACAATGTTTGGTTTCTCTATAAAATTATTAATATGCTCAATTAAGAGTGAATTATTTAATCACTGTCGAATTTATCAATACGCAGATGACATTTGTATGCTTGTGGTAGCTAAAGATGTAAATGAGGGCATTATGACACTGCAGGAAGATTGCGACATCCTGAACAAGTGGTGTCATGACAACAATTTAGTGATAAATCCCCTCAAAACAATAGTGATACACATTCTGTCACCAATTTTAAAATTAAATAGCAACATCAACTGCAATATTATAGCTCATAGCCTTTGATTTACAGATTCGCAGTACCTATGAAGTATACTTTTTTTTCAGCTTCAAGCTTTATTCCTGCGCATGGCTGGGTAGACAGACGGAACTTGGGAACCTAGAGTTAAGACACTCCGTTCCACTTCCGCTCCCCACTTTTTACCGAATTTGAGGCATTGCCTGTTGAGTGGTGGAACTCAACGCCGTGATAAGCCTTATTATCAGACCGAAGCAAAATGAAAACATTAAATATTTTGATTGAAAATATGAAATATTTCATTTCCTCGCGTTGAGATCGAACCCACAATCTGTAACGATTACTGTCTTACTCTTGTGACTCTGCGCCACGACATGCCTCAAAAAAAAAGGCCCTCTTTTCCATAAAAAAAGAAAAAAAAATCTATTTTATTTATTATGTGACCACGAAAGCAGAGCTGTGGATAAAATCTAGTTAAATAATAAAAACAAAGCTTTATGTTTATGCTAATTTATAGGTCAAATGAAACAAGTTATTTAGATTATACTTCTTCCTTAACCCTTATATATGTACATATAAACTATACACCATGCATTTCCCTCGTACTTTAGAAGATTTATCGCGACTCTGATATTAGATGGGTGATTTATACAGCTGTTTTATATATATTTTTTAGAACATTACCTCTTTTATGGGGCAGTCGGGTAATAAAAATGTAATCATCGTTACCTATTCCATGAGCTATTGATACTTTGCTATTTTTGCTTGAAATGAATGCTGTTTGAAATGAATAAAAAACAAACCTTAAAAAACCATGTGAAATATTTCTGCTTTTGTGATTTATAAAAACTTTTTTTTTTAACTTCACTTGGCAAGTTTGGCAGAGGGAACTTGGGAACCTAGTCTTAATAAAACACCATATTTGGTTCCCCACTTTCCACCAAATTTGAGGCATTATATGTTGAGTGGCGGAACCTGACGCCGCTGACTCAAAATGTGCTTATTCAATATAATAATACTTCAAGAGATTTAATTAAAATAATTCTTATTTGGTAGATATGCTGTTGCTTTAAAATTAATAGAGATGCTTTATGAATACTGTTTAGAAAACGTTTAGAATAAGAATGTAACAGAATTTGAACCAGTGGCTTTTAAGCTACCAAGCCATACATACCAAGATAATTCGCAATTTACACATGCTTGTTACAACTTATTTATGTAGCTAGTATATCTGTAGGGAGATTTTTGCAAATTTCCGCTTTCCAAAGATATTCCTTATAATTATCGTTTAGTGAGAGAGAATGCTATTTACTAAATCATTTTAACAAAACATATTATTATAGAAATATTAACTAGTTTTTTTTTATAATATTGTATCCAACTAATCTAGGACTGCTAGCGCAATGAGGCAAAGCCCTATTATAAATTTGATACTTGTGGTTTCAATCCTCACTAGGAGAAACGAGTTCTATAAATCATCAGACAATATTACCTCAAATACACCTTAAATACCCTTGTCATATTGCAAAGAAGAAGAGGAAGAGATCTCTTCAAATTTTTTTTTTCAGCTTCATATTGAATCTTGTACATAGCAAGATAGGAAAAGTTAACTTGGAATACTTGTGTTAAGACCCGTTCCTCACTTTAGGCCTAATTCTTAGGTAATACATTGTTAAGTGGCGAAACCCAACGCCGCGATTATAATTGCACGATTTTGTCTCTGCGCCATAAAATACACTAACCTAATTTAAAAAGAAAAAAATAAAATATACTTTCTAAATTTTTATGTTTCAGATTCATTGGCAGGATAGGCAGAGGAAAGTTGGACACCTAGAGTGAACCTGATCTCGTTTAAGACGTTCCCCACTTTAAGCCGAACTTGAGTACATAATTAAAAGTATAATTACAAATACTAAATTTAAAAACGTATAAAAATTTGGACGAAGCAGGATTTGAACCTGCGCCTCTTGAAAACCGTTCAAGCGCTCTGACCACTAAGCCATCCATAAGCTTAGTGGTCAGAGCGCTTGAACGGTGTTCAAGAGGCGCAGGTTCAAATCCTGCTTCGTCCAAATTTTTATACGTTTTTAAATTTAGTATTTTTCTTTCCTAAGTGTAGAATAAAACTTTAAAAATAGTAAAAATATAATTACAAATGTTTGTAATACATCGTCCATTGTCGTTAAATATATTTGGTTTTCTTGTAGGTACAATTCCAATTTAGTTTGCAGTATTTCCTTAGGAATTTCCTAGGTACAATATTGTTTATTCACCAGTTGTTATGGCTACGTGCGAAATTTGCATTTATTTGTACCTACTCCAAGGTTTCGACTATTGTATATTTTTCTAATAATGTATGCGAAAAATATTGTATTAGTAGAATCAATTTGGTAACGAAATGAACCGCGGTGTTGTGTGTCGCGACTTATCTTGCAATGTATCTAGTGGGAACCTTAAAATCTTAATGGGAACGTAATCTCTTAAGAATAGCTTATCAATTTTCCTTTACCTACCTTGATACGAGATGAAGCGTACAGAAGAAAAAATAATTTTATGAAAAATTTGTGTGTATATAGTCAAAATCAGATAAGTAAAGTCTTATATAGCTTTTGAGATATATGTTGATCCACATCTCAAGAAGTTCTATATTTAAATAATGTAGCTATCGGAAAACTGCGGCTTCAGCCGCTAAAAATTAATGTTATAGTATATTCTATTTTTTTTTTACCAAAATGACCTTGATGTACTCTTTTATTTAAAGCGCCTTTAAAATTATATAAGCAAGCAATATCAATTTGTGTTTGCTTATGTTATTTAAAAGGCGGCGTTGAATTCCGCAACTTAACAATGCCTTCAGGATTTGGCGAAAATTGAGGAACGAAGTTGTTAAAAATCTTTAATAGACACGAAGTGTCTTAACACTAGGTTCCCAAGTTGACTCTGCCTTTCCTACTATCACTGATACTTTTGACCTTACATTCCAGCGTGTTTTACTTGTCCATACATTTCATTGAAAAATAAAAAAATTCTCAAGTGTTTTCAATCCGTCTAATACCTAAAAATTTAAGCAATTACTTATCAACAATGTTACAAAGACTTTTACCACAAAATTTAAACAATAATTATTATGTAATTAGTATAATTTCTTTAAAATTGCTAATGAACTTAGTAGGTAAATTAATAATGAATTTACCTACGAACTACAAGATTTATTCAAAAGGGCGTTTAGTTCTGTTTGATTAAATGTCTAGAAAACGAAGTGTGTAAACACTAGATTTCCGGTTATTTTCGGTCTCCATTTTCTGCCGAATTCTAGATATATTGCTGGTTCCTTGCCAGAAGAAAGAAAATGAAATATCATAATAGGAACAACATGTGCGGGATACAGCAAGTAACAAAAAAATATACATAATTTGTTTCCTATCAAATTGAGTTAGTGTATTTAATGGGGCAGAGGCAAAAGCGTGAAATTCAGAGCGTGGGGTTGAGTTTCGCCACTAAACAATGTATTAAGAATTCAGCCGAAAGTGTAGAACGGGTCTTAACACAACATTTCCGGGTTCACTCTTCCTACCTTGCTGCCTACGAGATATATTTTTTTTTTTAGCTTCACGCTGTATCCCGCACGAAGTAGGGTAGGCAGAGGGAACCCTGGAACCTAGTGTTAAGACACTCCGTTCTACTTCCGTTCCCCACTTTCCGCCGAATTTGAGGCATTGCGTGTTGAGTGGTGAAACTCAACGCCACGCTTTGCCTTATTACCAGAGCGAAGAAATGAAATATTAAATATTTAAATTGCAAATACTAAATATTTCATTTCCTCGACTGAAGCTCGAACCAAGAACATGTCGGTTACAGTGACACACTTGTGCCGCTGCGCCACGACAGGCCTCAAGGATATAATGTCAAATCTAAAAAAAATTTAGATGGGATCTCCTCCAGTTTTTTCTATATAGCAGTGTGACAAGGGAATTGAGGAATGAAATTGTTAAAATGAATTGAATTTGAGGTCATATTGTATGTTGATTTATGGAACTCGTTTCCCCTACTAGGGATAGAAAGCATAACTATCTTTATAGTAGGGCTTTGCCCAATTGCACTAGCAGTCCTAGATTAATCCGATACAATCTTATATAAAAGTATTTAGAATATTTCTATTATAATATGTTTTGTGGAAAATAGTTAGTAAATAACAATTTCTCTCACCAAACAATAATTCTAAGGAATATCTTTGGATCTCCCTATAGATATGCTATTTAAGTTAGTTGTACTTAACAAGCGTACGTATAAATATTTTGATGTGTCTTGGCAGTTAAAAAGACGCGGGTTCGCATTCTGTTACATTGTATTTTTAAACGTTATTTAAATAGTATTTATAAAGTATCTCTTTTAATTTTATAGTAATAAAATATTTATCAAGTAAGGATTACTTTAATTAAATCTCCTTCGGTATTATCATAAATAGACATATTATAAGTTTGCAGCGTTAGGTTCCGCCACTCAACATTTAATACCTCAAATTTGGCGGAAAGTGGGGAACAGAACGGAGTGTCCTAACTCTATGTCTCAGTTCCCTCTGCCATAATTAAACAAACAAATAAATAAAAATAGCCTTTATTTCGCTGACAACTTAGCCTAGTTATTAAATATTTATCTTAATTTCTAGTGACATCGGCATCCGCGTCAGGTTGTCCTAGGACATAGGCCTCCTACAGACTCTTCCAGTCGTATTTGTCTCTGGCTGATCTTCTACATTTCTTGGGCAGGTCATCAAGGAAGAAGTATAATCGAAATAACTTGTTTTATTTGAGCTATAACTTAGCATAAACATAAAGCTTTGATTTTATTATTTAACTAGATTTTATCCACGGCTCCGCTTAAAAAATGATTGAATATTTTTTATTTGATTGAATATTTTTTATTTGTTCGCTCTGGTAACCAGACGTAGCGCGGTGTTAAGTTACGCCACTTAACACGCAATTCAAATTCGGTGGAAAGTGAGGAACGGAACGGATTCCTAACATTGGGTTCCCACGTTTTCTCTGGCTACTCTTGTGCGGGATACAGCGTGAAGATGAAAGAATAGAAGAAAAGACAAGACCAAACACTTGTGGTACATCCACGACCCCGTGTTGTTAATTGTTTATAGCTCCTCAGATTTTCTACACTAACTACATGTGCGTTGCCAACCTTCAATTTAAAGATAAAAAGGTTCTTTTAATAGTACCCATGTTTTATTGTCCTAGGAACATTCTACGAAACCGCACTTCCACCGCTTAATTGAGCATTTTAATAATTTTATATTGAATTCAAACAATTTCCTATATATAGGTACACATGTTCTTTGATAAAATTCAACAATTCGATATCGACAAGTTTGTATGTATTTGTTGTTAATTAATTTTCATATTTATATTTACATAAAGTTTACTGAGACCTCTAACGTCTCGCACTTAAAAAGCTCATATAGTCACCTAGACGGTTGTGACATTATTTAGAGGAATATATCAGTATTATTTTCATTTTCATGTTCTGGTAAGCAGAACAAAACGCGGCGTTCAGTTCCGCCACTCTACCGGAAATGTTTAAAAAATTGAGCAGTGGGTGAGGTGCTTAGTGTAACAAGTTTTACGCAGTTTAAGCATAAAGCCCAACAAACATTCACCCACTTAGCGTCACGCTGTATCACGCACTTGGCAGGGTAGGCACCAAGAATTTGGGAGCCTAGTGTTAAGGCAATCCGTACCGCTCTTCACTTTCTACGGAAAATAAGGCTTTGCGAGTTGAGAGGCGAAACTATACGCCATGATTGGCCTTGTTATCACTTACCAGAGCGAAGAAATGCGAACATTAAATATATAAATTGAGAATATTAAAAATTTTACTTCCTCAAGTGGGATTCGAACATGCAAATTGTCGCGTTTTACAATCACAGGCTTGTGCCCATCCATCACGATATCAAAATACATAAAATTACAAAAAAAGAAGTTAAATCCTTTATGACAAACAAAGTCAACATTAAATGACTTCTGTACAAGAGTCCATGTTTGAAACAACCACGCAATTCATACGGAACCCTCAGTGTGCTAAGTACTCTCATTTCGCAGGTAAACAATTCTCGTTTGTTCCTTTTATGTTTGTGCTCAAACCGCCTTTGAGAGTAATTAAAATATTAACTGTAAGGGCGATACAAATAGAAAGGTAATTTTGACTGTGGCAATTATTAAATATATGTGGAGTTATAATATTTTGGTGAAACGCTACAGGAGTCTCATATACGAGTATATTAAGTTGTGTAAATTTTCTAATTTCTTTGAGACCATCGAAGTGTAGTGGAACAAAAACACATCGGTCGTGATTGCAATCCCATTCGCAGGATTATATTATTTTTGTTCCACTGCGGCAATACAAACCTTCTTTTGTTAATAAATTATAAATGACGACTCGCTCCATTCTACTTTAAAGGTATCATTGCCACTAATAAATAAAGTAAATATATAAATAATTATTTTAAAAAATTAAGTCTCTCTCTCTCTCTTCTGCTCAAGTGTGAAAAAATGTAGTGAAACAGTGGTAAATTGGTTCTGGTACAAAAAATTAAGTATCCTTCAGCCTTCTTTTCTCTCTATTCTATAAAATACTTTTTTGTTCTGTGTGATTTTTTTGTATAATAGTTGTTGACGTAAAAAATTGATATTGATTGATCGAATTGATATTGTGAGGTACTCGCGTGAGTGCCTATAATATGAAAAAAAATGTTGTGATTCTTTATGAATTTGGGTCAAGTTGTTTTTGCTTTTGATAAAGGTGTAGAATTAAGAAGCTGATCGTTATATTTTATTTTTTATTGATGTTTTTATTGATTGTTTTTTCTTTGTTTAATTTTCGTTTGCGTGGGTGAGGGTGGGGCGGAGCCTCCTAGTTATGAATAAAAACAAAATGAATCAATGATCAACTCGTATGTCAACAAGTTGTTGACCTAATGTTCAATTCAAATATTTATATTCAAATATATCAAATTTGCGAGGGAAGGCGAGAACGAAGGGCTTTAGACACTAAGATTCCTCTGCCTAACCTGCTGTGCAAATTCAAATATTTTATTAAAAATAAGAAGTTATAAGCTTCATTTTTTGAACGCCAAACCATTTACCACCTTTTCATTACAATGACTGCCTCAAATCTGAGAAGAACCGACGCAAGAAACTCAGCGTGATTTTTTTTTATCAATTACTTACAATATTTTATTAATCAATTATTTACAGTAGTGTAAAAGAATTACAGCATGAAACTGATATTTCTAATAATATAATAATAAAACTAAGAATTCAAATACCCCATATAGTTTATGTTCAGCGATCCAAGTAACATCCGTCATCCTGACGACCTGATAAATGGAAATTTTATCGGACAACTAACTTTGCGGATGCGGATGTGGATGTGGCGATAAGACTTGCGAAATTGAGGCTTCGTCGGATAGTTCTGTGTGAGATAGCCAAATTGGGCTATTCTTCTTTTAAACACATTGGCGAGAGATGTAATAGTGAGGGATTTTGTTTTTGTTATTGTGTGTGTGTTGTTGTTAAATTTTCATAACCTTCATTTTATAGGTTGTATATATGTATTTTTCAAAAGTGTCTGTTGTGGCTACGATCAGACATTAAAAATGTGACATCTTATTTCTTATCTTATTAATATTATAAATGCGAAAGTTTGTACGGATGTGTGTATGTTTGTTACTCTTTCACGCAAAAACTACCGAACGGATTTTCATGAAACTTTGCAGTAATATAGCTTCGATATCAGAATAACATAATAAGTTAAAATTTATAGGGATTTTTAACCGACATAAAAAAGGAGGTTCTTTTGTATGTTCCCCGATTATTCGCTCTTTTTTTTTAACCAAAATTTTTACCTCATATTATAGTGAACGCGGACGAAGTCGCGCGTAACAGTTAGTATGTTATATATCTTTTTGTTAATTCTATTTGACCAATCGAGCATATCTGCACGGCTATATACAGTTGTATGACAATTTACAAAAAAATATTTATTTTTGAATTTTATAAATACGAGTATATCAGCCGTGTGATTCCGGCTTAGAATAGGATCACCCTGGTACTGTTGGTGTCGTAAGAGGCGACTGAAGTACGAGTAGAAGAGTCACGTTGTCAGCAATGACAACACGCATGGGCAGACTCGACCGGATTATTACCACCCCCGGCATTTAAGACCTGCGTTAAGTAGTGGCTTTGGCCACTGCGTTTCGCATTCGGTAATGCCGGGCCCCGGTGATCCGTACACTCGTTTGCCGTGTCTTTTCCATAAAAAAATATATATCAATAAATTTTTAGTTCATATTAATTTTCATATAAAACAACACTTTGTATCAACAATAAACAGTTTAAAGTATATACAATTATCACTTTTATTAAGACGTTAAATTATAAATTACCATATAATGTGAAATGTATCTAAAATATATACTAATATTGTAATATAGAGCAAATCAGTATTTCATCTAATTTACGTGCTTAAACACGGCTGATTAACCAAAATCCATGTTCAAACATTACACGTCGTTATACGTCAGGCTGTATACACACTGTAGTACTTGTATTTTTTTTATGTTATTTTAATTTATTTTTTCTCCGTCCGTGAGATGATTAGTCCGATGATGGTCCGTGATTGCACAGTGGAACAGTGGATGATTTTCCTTTCCTCGTCTTGTTTAGAAGACTAAGGGTGGCGGCGTTGAGATCCGCCATTCAACGCGTTATATTTCAAACTTCCTAACATTAGATCTTCTCTGGCTATCTGGTATGGTCGAATACGTGTATAATATGCTATCAACATAATTTATTATTTCCTATTTATGCCAAAATCGAGTTTCAAAAATATTTTATTCTGTATATGGCAAATCCTTATGCTCATTATGTCGATTAGTATGATCTATATTGAATAAAACATAAAAAAACATGAAAAAATCAGTCAAGTGTATATTCCCGTATTCTCGTCCCGTACTTGTTCGAGTTTGTAGCTAAAGCGTAAGCACAACATATAAAAGGTTTTAAGGTAAATTATATAAAAATTGACAAATTTAAGTTTGCATCGTATTTAATGAACTGCAAATATATATTTTTAATAATTGTTTTTTATAAAGACCAAAAAATATTCTGATAATATTAGGATTTTGGCTTTATTTCTTTTGTATAGTATTATAAGTTTTCATTTTAAGACAAAAATTATAAATGATGAGGCATACCCAGGAGAATACACAGAACTAGTGTGGATGTCACTCACATGAAGTTTATTTTTTTCTGTCTACCAAATTACCGTAGACTTGAATGTTTGATACTTACTATAGCTTAGGTTCTACTCGCGATCTTGAGATAAATGGTCTTTGCAGACGAATAAACAGACAACAAAGTAATTCTACAAAGGTTTCATTTTTTTCTTTTGAGATACAGAACCCTAAAAAAGAAACGTAAACGTAAACCCATATAAAAGGAATCCATTATACAAATACAAAATACGTATTTATTTAATTTTAAAACGTATAAAAGGATTTTACAGATCACATAAGGCTCTCTAACGGAGTAGGTGATATGGCCGAAAGCTTATTTGCTATGAATATATTGAGTAACGTCGGTATGTTTGTTCTGAACAATACCTTTTTGTTTACTAACTTCTACGCTGCTGAAATTGCGTTGAAATTGTCAGAATGTAAAGTGAAGAACGGGATGTCCTTATATTGAATATTTTCAAAGTAACAAAAATGAGGCCTGTCGTGGCGCAGTGGCACAAGCGTGAGACTGTAACCGACAGGTTCTGGGTTCGATTCCCACTCGAGGAAATGAAATATTTAATATTTTCAATTTAAATATTTAATGTTTCATTTCTTCGCTCTAATCTAATAAGGCACAGCTCGGCGTTGAGTTCCACCACTCACCACGCAAGGCCTTAAATTCGGCGGATAGATAGTGGGGAACGGAAGTGGTGGAACGGAGTGTTTTAAAACTAGGTTCCCGGGTTCCCTCTGCCTACCCTGCCTCCTGCGGGATACAGTGTAAAGCTAAAAAAAAAGTAAAGTAAAAAAAACGGGATTTGCTTGATAACAAAAGACTTGAAGAAGAATGTACTTAATAGTACATAAAATGTGATTGGGCTTTTAAATCTTCGACGACAAAGGACTCTGTCCTCAGCTCGCTTCGCTCACCAATAGTTTGCTTGCTTTGTTCGAAAAATAAGATTAAAGTAAAATAAATATCAATCTGCCATGAAGTTATGATGTGAATTGATTTTACATATAAATAAACGTCCAGCAAAAGTTATATCGTATACATCAGAAATTTCACCCGCTATAACGATTTTTTTTTTATATAATAGACAAAGATTAGATATATAGAATTTAATTATCCTATTATGAGGAACGGAATTGTCTTGATGAGAATGGTAGTACCTTAACATTAGGTTCCCAGGTTCCGACAGTCAACCTTGTTACGTGTAGAATGTGTACTTGTTTTAAATTGAAATTTGGCGTCTAGGTAGGATAGACACTATAGGGAAGTACATTAAATGTGCACAGTAAGCAAATAATTCCCTTTTTTTTAGCTTCACGCTGTATCCCGCACAATGCAGGGTAGGCAGAGGTAACCCGGGAACCTAATGTCAAGACACTCCGTTCCACTTCCGTTCCCCACTTTCCGCCGAATTTGAGTGTGCCGCTGCGCCACGACAGGCCTCAAAGGAAATAATTTATCTTGCGAATACAGAATAATTCTTCATTTTGCTTTATTTTCAGAATATTATTTTTCATATTCATTCAGTTAAGTCGAGAATAAAACTTAGTGTTAACTTATTACCGTAACTTATTACCATCTCAATGATGAGAATGTCTCAATAAATTTTTTATCCTGATATGTGCCGTAAGTGACTTTTTTAAAGTATGCGATATACGTTATTTGTACGTTTATATATTTATTTAAACGAAAATTCACGCATACGAAAAATTATTACACGCATTATTATTATAACACGCATTGCCTCAAATTCGGCGGCAAATTGGGGAACGGAACGGAGTGTCTTAACAAAAGGTTCCCTGCCATGTGCAGGATACCGTGAAACTAAAAAAAGAATCAAAACTTATAACTAAATGAACATTCAAATAAGTTTCGACTGTGATGTAACGGAAATATTTTTTTTTTGAGCTTCACGCTTCATCCCGCACATGGGAACTTGGGAATCTAGTGTCAAGACACTCCGTTCAACTTCTCTTCTCCACTTTCCGCCGAAATGAGGCATTGCGTGTTTAGTGGCGGAACTCAACGCCGCGTTCTGCCTTGTTACCAGAGCGAAGAAATGAAAATATTAAATATTTAAATTGAAAATATTAAATACATTCACTTTCTTGAGTGGGGATCGAACCCACAACCTGTCGGTTACAGTCACGTGCTTGTGCCACTGCGCCACGGTAGGCCTTGCGTAATAAAAATGCCATAAATACATACTCTAATAAATATCATGACTGTACACACACCCTAAGTGCGCAGATGCACAGTAGGTAAACCACGTTAAATAATGCAACAGATCGCGTGTCGTGAGATGAGGCCACCGGTTTCTCTGACCCGGCCTTGTCACGTTTGATAGTGATGTGCTTTGTTTGTTCGCATGTGGGAAGATTTGGTAGATCAAGTTTTTGCTTAGCTACGTGGACTGGTACCTCCTTATTTTAGGGGTATGACAAAAAGAAGGTAAAGTGAAGGTGTAACTTAAAATATGATAAGTGTATTTCGCTAAGTTATTAATGAAATGTTTAAAATGCTCTTTTTACCTGTCTAGAGGCCTGTCGTGGCGTAGCGGCACAAGCGTGTGGCTAACCGATAGGTTCTGGGTTCGATCCCCAGTCGAGGAAATGAAATATTAAATATTTTCAATTTAAATATTAAATGTTTCATTTCTTCGCTCTGGTAAAAAGGCAAAGCGCGGCGTTGAGTTCCGCCACTCAACACGCAATGCCTCAAATTCGGAGGAATGTGGGGAACGGAAGTGGAACGGAGTGTCTTAACACTAGGTTCCCGGGTTCCCTCTGCCTACCCTGCCCTGTGCGGGATACAGCGTGAAGCTCGTTTTACCTACCGAACATGTTGATTTAGTTACCAAAATCTACATGTACGATATAAAACATTAACACTAAAATTATTAATCAATGTCAACAACCGCACGTCGTCAAGAGGCTGATGATGATGATGCTCAATCATTGTACAACCAAAAAAAATATTTATGTGATGTTTCGTGCTTATGGCGAACTTGAAAATAGAAAGTCATTTATTAATTCGAATAGAAATTGAATTCACAACCTTTACGATAACAGCCAAATGCTCAATACCTGCGCCGCAATAGTTCTCGAACTGGTGTTATGAATCGAAAAATCTCTTTATCTCGCACGTAGTAAAGTAGGCAGAGGGAACCTGGGAACCTAGTTTGAGGGTACTTCATTCTCATTTGGAAGTTTTTCACCTCTAAATTTGAGACATTGCTTGTTAAGGCGTAACTCAACGTTACGATTTCCCTGATTACCAGAGCGATAAACTGAAATTATTCAATATTTAATTTGTAAGGTCTGTCGTGGCGCAGCAGCACACACATTACATAATTCTAATTCAGAAGGCATCTATTTTACATTGTTTTTTTTTTAGATATTTTATAGGTTTACTTCTAATTTTAATATTTATACGATATTATATATATATATATATATATATATATATATATATATATATATATATATATATATATATATATATATATATATATATATATATATATATATATATATATATATATATATATATATATATA
>DWMZ01002814.1:0-13590 GCA_018249855.1 Eueides tales michaeli | reverse complement strand
ATATATATATATATATATATATATATATATATATATATATATATATATATATATATATATATATATATATATATATATATATATATATATATATATATATATATATATATATATATATACATAGAGAGATTCCAGAAATTTTTCAGATATTATTCCACGCACAAATATGAAACAAAGAACTTAAGAAAAAATCCAAAAAAAAAACCATTCATAGAACACATTAAAACTAGAATAATCGTAATCATAAACGTAGTAACATGTTGCAAGCATCTGTGTAATATATATTTTTCATTACAGCCTCATTCCTACAAATGCTATTTCATCTGGAGATCAATATATATATATATATATATATATATATATATATATATATATATATATATATATATATATATATATATATATATAATAAAAAACAGCTATTTTCATTTTCTCACTCTCTTGGAACAAGACAAAGCGCGGCAAAGAGTTTAGCCACTCATCACACAGTGTCTCAAAAATTGAACGGAAAGTAGGAAGCGGAGTGTATTATCACCAGGTTCCTGCCTGTCTACTGTGCGGAATACAGCGTGAAATTGAAAAACTGAGATTTGTAGATTTTGGAAAGTGTTGGATAGCAATGTAAAAAAAGATACAAATTGCTGCACAAAGGCACATTAAAATCTAATTTAACACCTATACTGGGACTATAGAATTTTTTTAATGCAATTTCACGTTTTATTATCAAAAATCATATTCATATTAGTCTTTTAGTGACAGTATGGTTATTCGAGTTAGCTTGAGGCCGACTTACTCTGCTTAATTATTAAATTCATTAAAAGTATTTTTTTAACTTTACGTTGTATCCTGCACAACATAGCAAGGTAGGCAGAGGAAAGTTGGGAACCTACTTTTAAAATATTCCGTTCCTATTCAGCACACACTTTCGCTACTTATCGTCGAATTTGATTGATTTGACGTTTTAAGAGTTGAGTGACGGAACTCAACGCCACGTTTTGCCTAGATCCAGAGCGAGGAAAATGAAAATATTAAATATTTCATTTTCTCCGAGTTGGAGTCGAACCTACAACCTGTCATGTTTACAGTCGCACGCTTGTGCCTGTCTGCCACAACAGGCCTAAAGGATGAATGTGTATATCATAGGGTATGATAAAACAGGTAGGTATTTAACACCCTAAGCCATTACTCACAGTAGGTACCAACTTAAAGAACTAAAACGTCAAATAACACACAGCTAATATAAAAGGCTTAATGCCAGCTAAGGAGTTAAACAGCGCTACAATCAAAATGACGAGTCATTACAAAGATGGCAATAAAGTGAATTACGCGACGCAAGTAAGTGGAACACGCCATATCGCACGCCTAATGTATCCGCTATCCTCTTTGTAATTTTCTCGTGATGCATAGAGCACAGAATTGTATAGAAGTACTTAAAAAAAATGTGTCAAAATATGGTTTTTTTTATAGATTTATTATGTAAGTCTACTTAATTATTGTAAGTCTATTTACTTATTACATAGTTAGGAAAAAAATTGTGTCCTATAATAATTAAAAATATTAAATATTTTCCCCATTGTATTTTAGAAAATCCAATAAATAATATTTTTTTTCATCATTTTGAAGAGAAAACCTTAGACATACGTTCCACTCACTTAGAATCTATTGCGTCACCTTAGGGAGCTAACACAAGCAAGTTAGTATTTTTTTCAGCTTCACACTGTGTCCCGCACATTGCAGAGTAGGCAGAGAAACCTTTGAAACAAAGTGTTAAGATACTCCGTTTACCCACTCACCGCCGAATTTGTGGCATGGCGGCTTTGCCCCGTTAACAGCGCGAAGAAATAAATATATTAAATATTTCATTTTCTCAAGAGATGGGATAGAACCCACAATCTATCATGTTTACAGTGGCGCGCATCTTGTTCCCTTGCGCCACAACAGCCCTCGAATCATGAATTATCAAAAGTAAAAACATACGTAAAGTTTGTATCGAATTAATAATCTCCTTCAGAATATGGTTTAATGTACAAATAAGATAATTATATATAAAGATTTATATGAAAAACAAAAAGCATATGTATGTTAGTATTTCGCTAAATACTTAGAATACAATTCTAGAACTCAATTACAAAACAAAGAAATATTATCCTCATACTAACTATAGTATATGTTTACTAAAACATCATATAAGAAGGTCGTCTAGAATCTGATAAAGCAATTTATGTTGTGTCTACAGTGTAAGAACTAAATCGTATATTTGATTATTTGGAGGAAAGCCAAACATTAAATATCATAAACAATGTGTTTTGCCTGAATACATTTTACAAAGAAAATATGTTTATTCTTTTCATCTGCATAGTGTAAATGTATGCATAGTGTAAGTGTACCTCGCACGTGACACGGTAGGAAGAGGGAACTTGGGAACGTAGAGTGCAGACATTTTGTTCCTAATATGCCACTTCCGTTACCCACTTGGCATATTGGAGATCGAACCTATATGACACGACAGGCCTCTTGGAAATATGTAATGTAAAGCTTTTCGAGATGCTATATTCATTTGAGTAAAAAATTTCAAGTATGCTATGATAAACTTACATAGTAACCGTATCATATAGGAATTATGCTGTTTAGACTTTTAACAATAATCGGCGTTAGGTTGCGTTTAATAACGTGCGATGTCTGTACAATTTAATTGTTTTTAACCACTTCAAGCTGTATCCCACTTGTTAGAAAAAAAACATAGAGTTAAGACACTATGTATTCCTTTCTGATTGTCAATTTATTCAAATAACATACTATTTATGATACTTTATAAAAAGTTCGATTAATAATCATCCGTCACATTTGTAATTTACTTATTGACTTTTTTAATTAACTTCATTCATTACGTAAGGGTGAGTTAAGATTTTAATAAGCCCCCGGAAAACCACATTCAAGCGAAATAATTAAGGTTCCCTTATTTATTGGTCTACCAAATATCATTCTCAAATACGAGGGGAGAAAACGTAAAAGTCGGTAGGTGTCCTGTTCTTTCTTTTTTACTTATACCGGCTTGAGCTTTAAGCTGAATATGTATAATATTTGTGTTTTATATTGTATGATTGTGTTCAAATTCTAAAGTTTTAGGCTGTTTTAGATATTGCTCCTAATCTAGTCAGGAGTACTGAAATTTCCCAGATGATCTTATATTACTTTTTATAGGAAAAGACGAGGTAAACGAGCGTGCAGGTCACTGATAATAAAGTGATCGGTTAATAACATAAATAAAGACAAAGTTCCGCCACTCAACTTCCAAAATTGGACAATAAATGAAGAACGGAGCTCTTGACAGTAGGTTCCCTTTTACCATCCTGCCATGTAGGGAAAAGCGTATACGTGGTTTATGTTCCCCACAAAAATACTTCATGGATTAATAAAAAAATTTTAAACCTTTTAAAATTATCAAATATACATAAATACATGCAATAATACCATTCAAACTTAGTACAACAATTAGCGACCAAAACGTCTGTGAAATTTTAAAATAATCTTACGAGCGAATGAAAATGTTATTCAAAAGAGCTGTTTCCGTTATCACAGTGAAATTAGGCGAGTGGAAGATGTAACGACGTAATCGAATACATGCATAATGTAACACAAGGGCTTAGGGACACCCTAGGAAGTAATTACTGTGGAAAGTCAGATGCTAAAGTGCTTTGAATATCTTAATATTATATTTTTTACTTTACTGTAGCTCTTATATGTGGTATATGTATATAGTATGCAACTCTTTCTATTTAGTTCAACAATCGTATGATTATTTCATATGGTATAGGTATATAGTAAGTTTATCACAGTATTTTCTACAAAAAATTCGGTGCATCTGAAAATAATCTCATTCATTTGTCTATCAATTTGAATTCATCAATAATGCATGAAGCTAAAATAAATATATTTAGCTAACTTCATTTATGTCGATATTTAAAAAAATGTATTTTTTTCATAATATTAATAGCAATTAAATTATATTCAAATCAAAATAAATCAAAACATTCTTTATTCAATTAGGCCATTACAAGCACTTTTGAATCGTCAAGTTACATAGAAATGTTTGTAGTGTCAGTCCTACAGGAAGCTACCACCGGTGAGGAAGGCGGATCTGCTGAGAAGAGTCGGCAAGAAACTCAACAGTTCAAAGTTCAAAATATCAATTAAAGAAAACATATAATATAATTAGCTTCCTGAATGAGTACCAACAGCATTTAATCCCACGCATTCTTATCATGGTAATATTCTTGAATTGAATAATATGCTTTGTCCAACAATATATTTTTAACTTTCAATATAACATTTTGAAGTGCCAAGTCTAAAATTACTTGTGGAATTTTATTATACATACGTGAACCATGTCCCATAAAAGACTTACTAACTTTTTGAAGACGAAAACTAGAAGTGATCAGCTTGTTTTTACTTCTTGTATCGATACCATGTCTATCACTGTTTTTTAAGTAATTAGGGATATTTTTCCGAACAAGTATTCTATTATCATATATGTACTGCGATGTAACCGCAAGAATGCCCGTTCCTTTATAAAAATCTCTTAGGGGAAAAAATCTCTCTTTCCCGAGCTTCCATGCTGTATATGGCCCGAACTGCTCTTTTTTGAATTACGAATATAGATTCGATATCTGCAGCATTGCCCCAGAGTAATATTCCGTAGGACAATATGCTATGAAAATAGCTAAAGTAGACCAGCCGTGCAGTATCAACATCCGTAAGCTGCCTCACTTTTCTAACAGCATATGCAGTGGAGCTCAGTCTGCCCGCAAGAGAAGACAGATGGGGGCCCAATTGTAGTTTCGAATCTAGGGTTAGTCCCAAGAAAACCGCGGTATCACAAAAATTCAGAATTTTATTATCAATGTTTAAATTAAGTTCCTTTTTTCTAACATTCGGCATACTAAAATCTATACATTTGGTTTTCTGTGCGTTTAGTACTAAATTATTAGTAGTAAACCGGTGAAGTATTTGCGACAGTGCACTATCACTTCGTCATAGCTGTCTTTCTTAGGATCTACTTTAAAAATTAACGAAGTATCATCAGCAAATAGTACCACATCGCATAAATTATTAACGCAAAAGGGGAGGTCATTTATATAAATTAAAAACAAAAGAGTCCCTAGAATCGATCCTCGTGAGACACCCATCCGCAGAAAGATACCGGAAGACTATACATTATTTAAAGTTACGTGCTGAATCCTGTTTCTCAGGTACGAAGCAATGAGATCACGAGCACTGCCTTTGACTCCATAATGGCTAAATTTATATAATAGCGTATCGTGGTCTACGCAGTCAAAAGCCTTAGACAGATCACAAAACACTCCAACCGCATTTTGTGAGTTTTCCCAAGCGTTATAAATGTAATTAAGGAGTGCCACTCCCGCATCTGTTGTAGATCTGCATCTAGTAAAACCATACTGTGCATTATTTAAAATATTATGCTTATTCAAATAAACAGATAATTGACTAAAAATTATTTTTTCAAAAATTTTACTCAACGATGGTAATACAGTATAATTAACAACAAGTATAGTGAGAATCATTTATGTGACAGTACATGCGATTTTATATAAGATCCAAAATTGATAAGCAAAGGTAACAAGTGAAGTGTCCATAAAATACGATGTTCAGCATATTTTCACCGTGTGATTCCGGCTTAGAATAGGATCACCCTGGTACTGATGGTGTCGTAAGAGGCGACTGAAGTACGAGTGGGAGAGTCACGTTGTCAGCAATGACAACACGCATGGGCAAACTCGACCGGATTGTTACCACCCCCGGCATTTAAAACCGGCGTTAAGTAGTGGCTTTGGCCACTGCGTTTCGCATTGGGTAATGCCGGGCCCCGGTGCCCATTCACCTTACAGACCGGCAACGCTCCTAAAGCTCCACGGGGCCGTGGGTGGCGGTGATCGCTTACCATCAGGTGACCCGCACGCTCGTTTGCCGTGTCTTTTCCATAAAAAAAAAAAAAAATTACCTTTAATTATCTTGATATTTTCTTCGTTCTGGTAGCAAGGCAAAGCTCCGCAACACAACACGCAATGCCTCAATTTTTTTTCCAAATTCACTCTGCCTACAGTGTGAGCAGATTTAATTATGTACAAAAATCTCATTAGAAACCAATCGTAAGTCATAAAATTCATAAAATACAATACTATCATAAAAAAAATTTCTGTCACTTAGACAGTATTCATTCTATGTGCCGCTACAATTACAATGTCAATGGTACAATTTAATTATTACATAAACTGGCAGCTTTCCTGCATTACATTCCATACATTTTAATCTTGTAAATATTGTTTTTTTTTTTAGCTTCACGCTGTATCCCGCACAAGGCAGAGTAGGAAAGGAAACTTAGGAACCTAGAGTAAAAACACTCCGTTCCACTTCCATTCTGAATTTGAGGCATTGCGTGTTGAGTGGCGGAATTCAGCGCCGCGCTTTGCCTTATTACCAGAGCGAAGAAATGAAACATAAAATATTTTAAAATGAAAATATTGAATATTTCATTTCCTCGACTGGAGATCGAACCCAAAAGCTGTCGTATACGGTTGTGCCGCTGCGCCACGACAGGCCTCGATAAATATTTTTAAAATGTATAATAAGTTTAATTTTGTAATACTGTTTAAAAAATTATATGTAATGCATAAATATAAGTATTTATAAGTATATATTTAAATACTATCACAGCACAAAAAGTAACGCGCACAAGCAACTGGAAACGTCATGTGTGCGATTCCCATATGGGGGAGTGAAATGCTTAATATTGTCATTTCCTCGCTCTGGTAGTCTCAAG
This sequence comes from Eueides tales michaeli, assembly GCA_018249855.1. Classification (NCBI taxonomy): domain Eukaryota; kingdom Metazoa; phylum Arthropoda; class Insecta; order Lepidoptera; family Nymphalidae; genus Eueides; species Eueides tales. The sequence goes on along the minus strand of DWMZ01002814.1, from coordinate 6,752 downwards.
GTAAAGCGTGGCGTTGAGTTCCGCTACCTAACACTTAATAAATACGTCGGGAAAAATGCCTTGTCGGAAAGTTCTCAACTTACTTTGCAATCAGGCAGTTATGTATTTTGTTTTAATTTCAGTAAGTAGGTAAAAATTTAGTCTATAATAGTTTAAAATAATTTCTATTTGGTGTACCATGTACAATTATTATTTATATAGAAAGCATGATTCATTACATTGCTTTTAAAGAATCACAATCGTTAAGTAATTTCTTTTGGCGGCCTTTATAATAGCGAATATGCATGAAAATACAAAAAAATCATGCCAAGGTCAACAGTTAAAATGTTATTTCCACTATATGGCTTTTATCTATACAAAGTATTAAAACAGTACTTAGTTTAAGGTTGTAATTTGTTTAAAATTCGCATTTTCTGCTAAAATCTCTTTTATTTAATTGACCGAGGTACGTCAATGTTTCGAAGTAAAAAAATGTGAATTAGAAAATTTAAACTTGTCCTACTTACCTACTATAGTAAGAGGCCACCATGGTTCAGTAACGACTGTAAGCACACACTATCGTAGCTTGTTAGATTTTCACTCGGAATTTGATGTTTTTATCGTTCTAGTACTCAAATGAGCGTAGACCTTACTTAACTAAGCTTCACGCTGTTTCCTCGGCCAGAGGTAGGCAGAGAGAACGTAGCGTCAAACGCGTAGGCAAAGAGAATGTAGCGTCAACCGCTACGGCCTCAGCATACCTCTTTTGCCACGTCCCCTGTCATCAACCTCTTCATACATACCCTCTGGGGGTCATTATGTTTTTTACTTGATTTTCCTCCAAATATATCGTAGATACTGTGTTTTCCAAGGTCAACCGAGGTCTCTCCCTCCCTCTCTCCGTCAGCAAATTCCCAAAACATTCCCTAATTAACAAGTGATGTCTCGAAAAAATTATCAATATGTCAAAAACCTAGTGTTCTAACACTATATTCCCTTTGCCTACCATACTATAAGCGGGATACAGCGTGAAACAAAAAAAAAATAGACGTGTTTAAGTAAGTGGTCTAAAAATAGTGACATATGTACGTAATACGTGCATTCATTACCACTCTTAAAGCCTTGCGTGTTTGTTACCTTGTGGCGTGGTATGTCAGCAACCTACTTTACATTTTGGTTTTACACGTGACATAAGTGTTGCTGTGTTTCATTTGTTTATGTTAGTCTTGTATTTTTTTCTAAGCTCTCTTAGATTAAATGTTAAAGATTATTAGAACGTTAAATTTAGTACGTTTTAAATATGTTGGTAACAAGACAAAGCGCGTTGTTGAGTTACGCCACTTAACAAGCAATGCCTCAAATTTGGCGGAGAGTCGGAAGCGAAAGGAAGTGTCTTAACCCTATATTCCCAAGTGCTTTCTGCCTACCCTATCATGTACGGGATACAACATGATGCTAATTAAAATATATTAATTAAATTGATAAAATTTTAACATCTGCGGACGTTGTCTATCCACCATATTTTATTAATACAATAATATGTCAATATTTTAAGAGTTTCGAAATAGATTTTTACTGAATTTCACGACTTTGAGAATTTAATTGCCAATTTTATGCAGTGAGGAAAAGCGTTTGACAGTAAGCACACGCGGGGTAATAAATTATTTTCAAACGATAATTCTAACGAATTGTCTTTGGGCAGCGGAAATTTGTAAAAATCTCCCTACAGAGATGCTAACAACATAAATAAGTTGTAACAAGCGTATAAAAATTTCGACGGAGCTTGGTTTGAACAAATGGCTTAGTTGTCAGAGCGCTTGGACGGATTCCAAGAGGCGCGGGTTCAAATCCTGCTTCGTTCAAATTTTTATACGTTTTTAAATTTAGTATTTTTCTTTCCTAAGTGTGGAATAACACTTTAAAAATAGTAAAAAAATATTTTTATTTCATTAAGCAAAAACTTAACAGAGCAACAATCAATAAATTTGTATTATGATTAAAAAGAAGTTGCAAAAATCTCTAAAACAACTTAGATATCAACATTAGGAAGCGCATATTAAAAAGAAATTTAATAAAAATAATGACGTTCTTCAACATGTGCTTTGTAGTCTGCACCCCTGCTGTTCGACCAATAGTTACTTACATTAGATGGATTAAAGTTACATAAGAACCAATATTGTATGTCCGTCCATTCATTGAAAAAAAAAACAATAGTTAAGAATTGAAACTTGTCACTTAACTTTTTATTAATGCTTCTTTACTAGAAAACAATGCATGCAATTAAACAGTAAAGTAGATACAAACGCATAGTATGCTCAAAACCTATATTTTAATCTTAGCTTCACTTGTACCCCGCACATGGCAGGGTATGCAGAGGAAACTTGGGAAATTAAATACGCGAATAAATGAAAACTACATGGAAGTAAATCCGCGGCCAATTACTAGTTCACCATAAATCGGTCTATGCGCTTTCACTAATGGGGCTGTATGGGGTTGTTAACCTCGCGTGCCCATCGTCTAGCCATACTTTTATGGGCTTCGAAATATACCTCAAGAATATAAGATAACGATCTACTAAAGTCATTGAGTCCAGGACTAGTGGTGCGCTTTGTTGTAAGTATATTTAGCTAATATATTATGTATATATTAATTGTTTTATATTTGTAGTATACTGTTTTTTTATAACGCAGTGGTATCGGTTCAATTCCCATTCGTGGCAATAATTTTCCTATTTTGTGGGGTAGAGTGTGATGTTGAGTTGCGCTTGAGTGACGTATTGTGTGTAATTTGGACGAAGACGAGAGAATGAAATATTTTGACAGTTTTTACATCTCACTAACCTGTCGTATAAGAATTGCGTCAACAAAAAAGTCATAAAAACTTCTAATACTAAGTGTAAAATGACAATTTCTTTTTAAACTTTTTCATATATTTTTTTAGAAAAATCTATTACCTAATCTCTTTAGAGATATTTAAAGTCATTTTCATAATTATATTAACAATTAATACCAATAGCAGTAAAAATGAATTCAAGAACATTGCGTGTTAGCGCCGCGCTTTGCTTTGTTACCAGCGCAAGGACATGAAAATTATAATATAGCACTTCATTTGAAAATATTAAATATTTCACTTTTTCGAGTGGGGATCGAACCCACGACCTGCCGCTTACAGTCAAACACTAGGACCTGGGCTTACTACAGGCCTCTAATAAAAGCCAATTTCTGAAACTTTAAATATAAATTTATATAAAGCTACGAATATTAGTTCTAAATAACGCTCAAAGCTCTCTAAGCACCTATCGAAAGGCTCGACTTTAATAGATTTATAAAACTTATTGAAGCAGTAGTTCTTGCCGTTCGCCGTATAATGCATTTTACTTAGGCAAAACAGGTCATTATTTTATGATAAAGGTGAACTGCCTTTCAACCACGTTCATATTGTGAGTGCTTGGAAAGTATAGCTAGTATTTTATATCAGAAATACATTTGGAACCATATTCATATTGTATGTTTCATCACTTAGTGTTTTTACTTCGTTAAATAGAATAAACCGTCGAAGTAATAATAGTAATATCATCGGTAGCTTTTTAATTATATATAACTTAGTTTCTGTTATTTCAAGGCCTGTCGTAGAGCAAACGCACAAGCTGAAATTGAGAGTTCAACTTTCGCTTGAGTAAATGAAATATTATTTTTTTTATTTTTTTCGCTCTTTTCTGTAATTTTCTGTGATTTTTTTAGGTGCAATAGACTGGTTTAACACAGATTATTGATATATCATAAGCTTTAAAATAAAAATTGATATTTAGGTAATTTTCTGCATTTTGTTGCACAGATAATAAAAAGTGTCATCTCTCTCCATTTTCTAACTTCACGGCGAACAAAATCATTGTCTAGCCTGATCTCTTCGTATAAACGACAGGTTTTCAAATATTATGTATATAGGTTTTACCCATATAGAATTCAAACCTCACAACCATCTACTATATACAAATTCCGTTAGTATAGAACAGTATTAAGTAGAAATTTAAAATTTATTCGATAATTTCAGTTTATGCTTTAAATTTACTTATCAAATGATTGGTTGTAAACATGACAAGACGGTTGACACGCACATTGTTACGAGTATACCAGCGTTATGCATTAGTTCAATTGTTACCCAAGTAACAGTTAGATCAATATATTAAGTTACAGATATTTTATATAGAATTTGCTACCAATTTGATAAGTCAGTATTCAAAGCTTTCTTCTTTTAAGCTATAATTTGTAGTGTATACAAATTTAAATAAATTAAAATGGTTAAAGTTAATAAAGTTTATGGTAGAGCGAAATCTGTGTATTTTGGACATCCACAACCGTTTTGGAAGGTTCGTATTGCATTTTTATTTTAAGCTTTTTATCGTTGGCTGAACTTTCAGAAATTGGTATTATAAGTTTATAAATAAAATTGACTTATGAGTTTATAAATATTCTAACAACTCACCAGCAGTTTCACCCGCTTAAATTACACTATTTTGTTTATTATTTTTTATTTAATCTTAATTATTTTTAATGATCTAATTATATTTTCACCTTTAACACAATATCTATTTATTGAAAACTAAAATTTAAAATGAATAAAAATTTTGAAGCAATTGCCAAATTAAATATTTGAAATTGACAAAACTTTTTCATTTATTAACCGTTTTAAATAAAATAAACACTAAACACTTATTATTTATTTCATATTTATATTTTTCACGCGATCTTGACATAAATTGAGACATTGCGTGTTATTAGAGCGAAGAAACAAAACCATCAAATATTTAATTTAAAAATATTAAATAACAACCTGTCGCGTTTACAGTGACACGCTGACCATGACACAAAATTATATACTTGTGTATATATCTATTTTATTTATGTTTGCGTGTCAAGCGGTGGAACTCAACGCCGCGATTTGCGTTGTCACCTCGTAATGCCTCTAATTCGGAAAGTGGGGAACAGAACGGAGTGTCTTAAAACTAGGTAGGGAGTGAAGCTGAGTATTTATATTTGCTGACTTGCTTATAGGTACGGCAGCATAGTGAATCCGAAACCTATATTAATGTCGAAGATATGAAGAAAACTATAGACATCGTGGATTATGATACAGTTCATTTACAAAAGTAAGTATCTTTAAATATATTAGAAATCAGCTAAACTTTACATGAAAAGGGATTTTCGGAAAGAAGGGTTTTCCGGAAATTCACAAGGAGAGTGTAAGGCTAGTGCGATATCACGTATTTCAAAGTTTTATTTTTTCAAGATTATTTTTCTTTGTTATCACAGAAATTTCAAAACCACTCTCTAAGTTCTCCCATAGAACGTATAAAAATTTAAACCTAGCGGGATTTAAGCCCGCACCTCTTGGAAACCACAAGAAGCGCAAGAGTTTCGACGTATCTTGATGAGAACGTATGGCTTAGTTGGACCAGAGCGCTTGGACGGTGTCCAAGAGGCGCGGGATCAAATTCGCTACATTCAAATTTTTATACATTTTAAAAAAATATTATATTTTTTTTCCCTAAATGTGGAATAACACTTTAAAAAAAAATTTTATATATGCCAAATTTCAACATTTCGTTGAGTCCACAGGTTTCATTTCTACAGTCTGTGTGTTATTGTGTCACTCGGTAGAGAAAATGAAAAAGACATTACGTGATGAATGTCCCTAGTCCACTCTGTGTAACTAAACCAACACTTTAAAGTTCTATTTAAATAAAAAAAACGTTAAATAATATAAGAAATATTAGTTGGTAACGTGCCAATTATACTATGACAATATAGCATTTTTTATTTTATCATTTGATTTTAAAAGTTAAAAAATTTGGTTAAATAATATTTTGCAACACTATGTAAGTATTAATATACAAGACTTATTGTGAAGCGGAACTCAACTTTATCTTTTTAAAAATATATTAAATAAATCATGCCCTGAGTGAAAATCAAATCCACAATCGTCGTTAACTTTATTTTGAACTGTTTTCATTTTACAATTCACTTTTGGCTTGTTCATTTTGATATAATAATAATTGATTAAGCTTCAAACCAGCGATTCAATTAACGGGTAATATTATTTAATTACCGTATATATTCGCTTCACTATGTAATGTTAAACTGTTTTATTGAATTTTGAATTTTCTAAATATTAAAAATTGAAAAAAATGTGTTACTTCTGGCTACATCAATTTAAAGTAACTTCCAGAGAAATATAACAGGTTCTATCAATTATTAACGTGTAATACTTGCCGGTCACAAACAAGCCACTATAAATTCGACAGATTGTGAGTTCGATCCCCACTCTAAGGAGTGAAATATTTAAAATTTTCACTTACACCTTCTGGTAATAAGACAAAGTCTGGCAAACAGTTCCACCACTTAACAGCAAAGCCTCTGAACTTTGACGGGAAGTAAAGAACAGAGAGAGTGTCTTATCACGTACCCTGTGATACAGCGTGAACCTTAAATACGTGTGGTATTTCAGTTTTCATTTTCATTTCAATTTAAAAAGGATACTTATCTTTCTATTATTGTATTAGCGATAAAATTATAAACCTTTAATTTAAAATATTGTAAATGTTGTTGCCGGCTTATCCCAGCGAACCTGCCCTCCGGGCCGGTGGTACCTTTATATTCATTTCAAAAGACCTCGGAAAAGTCAATTTCATTAAAAGATATGTTGATTTTGTATTTAATAAATGTTGCTTACTTTTTAGAGCAATCGTAAATCGAACAGAAGAAAAGGTCAGAAAA
>DWMZ01002813.1:0-13591 GCA_018249855.1 Eueides tales michaeli | reverse complement strand
GATCACCTGTGGTGATAAGGCCGCCTTTACACCAAAATTGTAGTTATTTTCTTTACTTTTCTCTTTTTGTTCATTTTAATTATAAGTCTTATAATTTTGTTTGGTGTAATAAAGTATAAATAAATAATAAATAAATATATCGTACTTAAGTACTTTTTTTTAAATAACCCAATTATTATTGTATCCATTGAGGACTGTCATAGCGAAAATCACAAGCTTTTGTGACTGTAAAACGTGACAGGTATACGACAAATATTTAAAAAATTAAATAAAATATTTAATATACCTCTCTGCCTACTCTGCCATTTGCGGGAGACAGCGTGAAGGTGAAAAAAAAAACATGCATTAATTGCGATTTTTTAAGCGGATCGTGACTTTGCTCCATCGGTAAAACAACAAACAAACTGACTTTTACTTGTTCGCAAAAGATGCGTGAAAATAAAAAAAATAATAATAAAACTGGACCTTGATACATAAACAAACAAAAGTTAATCCTTGGCTCAGTTTTCATACATTTATTATTAAGGTCTTTGTTCTCTTTATTGCAGATGTGTACGATGTAAGTCGTAATTTGTACATACCGTAAATACTATTTGCTAAAACACGTGTCATGATGCAGTACGTTCAAAGAGTCGTGGCATCTCTTAAGTAAATTTTCTGAATTTTTGCGTATTGTCACTTGGAAAAATAATAATCAAAAGTAAGAAAAATCGTAAGATCAAATCTGCGCAGCTATCTACAGCTAACTACAGGGCGGCCATTACTCGTCCCGCGTACTATACTTATTTTTAAACCACCCCGAAATTAGTTCGTGACCTACAATTGAGACATTGGGATAACAAAAACGTCACGAAAACGATTTTATTTTTTAATATAGAATACAATGTAAAGCTTATTTAAAAATATTTTGTAAAATACCAGCTTTACGCTCTTTTCCTTATACAGGATGGACATGGAGGGGCTAATTTTAACATAATTTTAGCTCCATTTTTTGCGAGACTTTGTGATATGTGGCGGAACTCAACGCCGCGCGTTGTGTCGCCATAGTCAGAAATTGAAAATATTTTAGTCCCCGGTATGGAGATTGACCATATTTCATTCTGTATGAATCATATCTTTTAAAAAAGATTTTTTATGTACAGTTTTTCGTAACTAAACTTAACATATATGGAATATTGTATATAAAATTCTATTAGAAGTTTAAATGTACGCCTGTGTATTTAAATTTGTATGTATTTAGACATTAGTCAGTTTAATACAGCTGTTGCCTAGTTTTCATATAGATAACCTTGTATTAGTTAATTAAACTGATTATCATATTATTGCCGCTGATTACTTTAGAAGCGCGGCGTTGAGTTCCAGCATTCAACACGCAATGCTTTCGAAATTCGAAGGAAGGTCGAGAACGGAAGTACCTTAGTTGGAACGTAATATCTCAACATTAAGTTCTCAGGTTTCCTCTGCCTAAAATAAAAAAAAATATTATTAACCAAAATGGTTAAGTGTATCTGTTAACTGTGACTATGTGACATGATCTTTGTGAGTTTAATCCTCGGCGGACAGAATTATTTTCGTTTCCTCGCTCTGGTAACTTTTGCGGCGTTGAGTTCCGTCTTTACAATTTCTCAAATTCGAGCGGAAAGTAGAATGTAATTTCTTGAGAGTAGTAACTCATTTACTACCCTTCTTATGTTATAATAACTTATGAATCTGACAAAAATATATATATATATATATATATATATATATATATATATATATATATATATATATATATATATATATAATATAAAATAATAAATTCACCATACAGCAACAGTCATATAAATAGTTCAATGATAAGTGGACATAAGATACTTATAGTCGGCATTGAGTTCTGTCACTCAACACTCAATATCTTGAAAGTGGAACAGAACGCATTGTAGGTACACTAGGTTCCCAAGTCTCCTCTGTCTACCCTGCCTTTTGAGGGATACAGCGTAAAGCTATAAAAATATACATATATTCAACATTGTCAATAACACATTGTCATGAAATTCAAAGTAAAATGTTTTAAATAAATAAATCAAGTATTGCGCTTATATCAAGAGATAAATAAAAAATAAAAGAGTAAACTGACTGTTAAAATGGATTGGTCTATAAAAAAATCATGAGATATATCCATGTCAAATTATACGATACATCAAATAAACATATTTTAAAGAATGCTATTAAATATAGTTTATATATACTTAAGTATAAACTACAATATAAGATTAATGTCTAAATTTAAAAACGTATAAAATTTTTAACGAAGCAGGGTTTGAACCCGCGCCTCTGGGAAACCGCTCACCGAAATCTGTCGAAATTTTTAAACGTTTGTTTTTATATTTATGTTGTTAGCATCTCTGTAGGGAGATTTTTACAAATTTCCACTACCCAAAGACAATTCGTTAGAATCATCGTTTGGCAAGAGAGAATGCTGTTTATTAAATATTTTTACTATTTTTAAAGTGTTATTCCACACTTAGAAAAGAAAAATACTAAATTTCTAAACGTATAGCGTTGTGTGGTAGCGTTTTTAAATTTTGTATTTTGTCTTTCCTAAGTGTGGAATAAAAATAGTAAAAAAGGCATTACAAGTTTAATAAAAAGATAATTATAAAAAAGAAAAATTGACAGTAAGCTGTCATGGCGCAGGGACACAAGCGCATGACCGAAAATGCGACATGCTGTGGATTCGATCCACACTTTGAGGATTAAAGTGATTGAAGAATAGATGTAAGGATGAAACATATTATATACATACACTAGGGGGCTCCGCCCGCTGCTCGCTTCGCTCGCCTACCCCCGGCGCCCCCCTCATCCACGCAAACGAAAATTAAACGAGAAAACATGTATCAATCAATGAAAACATCAATAAAAAATAAAATATAACGATCAGCTTCTTAATTCTACACCTTAATAAATGTAAAAAAAAATCAATTTACATCTTGATCCAAATTCATAATCTCAACATTTTTTTTTCATATTATGGGTACTCACCCGAGTGCCTCACAATACACGATATTCTCGATCATCTTTTCTTCCAGCTTGCACTCGATCAATCAATATCAATTTTCTACGTAAACAACTATAATACAAAAAAATCGTACAGAATAAAAAAGTATTTTATAGAATAGAGAGATATATGTAACAAACATACAAGAACGCGCAAAAACAACCTTTTGCAATTGGAAAAAAATGTGAAATGTACATTTATCTAATGGTTAATAAATAAAAATAAAGTGTAAATGTTATAAATTGTCGCGTTTACTCGCTTTTAATCTGTATAGTCTTCACTTCACTTGCTTTTAAAACATTGATATATTCTAATATAGCATTACAACTATACTTAATATCTTTAACTATTTTTAAATTTTTTCTAAGGAAAGGAAATATGTAACTTAGTAAACGTATAAAAAATTTAATGTAGCGAGATTTGAGCCCGCGCCTCTCGCAAACCAAAACGGGACAGTTCCTGTTTATTTTTTTTTTCATATCTATACGTTTTCTAAAAGAGGTATTACTATTGATATCGTCATAAAATCTTATCTAGACTAATAAAATAAATTAATATATACAGTTTGTTATATGCATAGAATGCGCCAATTTTAGGAACTTCAATTTGATTTGATTTTTTCATCTTCAATTTTCTACGTTAATTGTAGAGGAAGTACCGGTCAAAATTATCTTGAACATGCAGGATATATGAAAAAAAATATATGAGACGTTTATTAATGTAATAGAGACCAAAATAGTGATTTTTTAAAGTTTTGTCTGTTTGTATGTGCGCTTGTACGCGCAAATCTATAAATGGCTTAACATTTAGTGTTTGTTTTATTTAAATTTGTTAAAAAATAAAAAAGTTACGCCAATTAAAAATTTTAAAGTCGACGAAATTTTTATTGATTTAGCTGAAATTTTAACAAGAAAGTTGTTGAAATTAGTAAGTAAAATAGTGTAAATTAAGCGGACAAAGCCGCGGGCAGATGGCTAGTTGTACATATATTTGTTCCAATTTAACCACGCTGGTTTAACCGCCGTAAAAGCTTAGGATTCCAATTTACGACTAATTTATCCCCACAGGTACTTCCCAAATGAGATAGGATACAATGTAATGCACGACAAGATAGTAAATATTCACTTTTTGATATGATACAAATTTAAAGATAATATTGCGTTTTATATATTTACAGAAACACTTTAAATCCCTGTCTAAATAACAGTCACATGTGATTTATTTGATTCTCGAATTAAACTTATTTGTATATGTTAATTTAGCAAGTACTTAGTAATAATAAAATTATATGAAAATGCAGTTTTTAAGAATTCGCTTATCGCATTGTTCGCTGAGATGTTTCGAATGTGAAGTTTTATATTTTTTCTGTTACATTTTAATACTGTAGATATTTCTATAGCTAAAATATTTGAAATTATTCATATTTACTATACACTATTTATTCTTTTTCAAGCATTTTTTTTCTGTCTTAGCGTTCACTACGGGTTGTGAGTTTGATCCCCACTCGACGACATGGAATGTTAAATAGTAAGGTAAAACGCGGCGTTGAGTTCCGCCAGAAAACGCAATTCTTAAATTCGGCGGTAAATAGTAAACGTAATGCAGAGTCTATAACTAGGGTCGCTAGTTCCCTCTGCCTATCCTGCCTTGTATGGGCAGCTAATAAAAACACAAACACACACACACACACACACACACACACACACACACACACACACACATACACACACACACACACAACTTAAAAAAAAATTATATTACTTCGGATTTAATAAGAACTTAATATATTCTTAGTAACATAGGATAATTATAGAGGTTATCTTAAAGCATTGAACATAGTGAGTGACCTTATTAATATGACCAGTTCAAATACTGAGGTAATGTCCGTCCTACACAAACAATGACGTAGGCATGTGCTGATAAAATACGGTTTAGAGGAATGACCTGACCTTATGACGATCTATTAAGATCGAGGAAAATGTAATAAGTAATTAATATAATATATAAAATGTATGTTTTTATTTCAACTTTAACGAAAACAATATATATTATTGATTATGGATGCCTATCGTGGCTTAGGGGCACAAGCATGTGACTGTAACTGCGACAGGTTGTGGGTTCGATCCCCACTCAACGAAAAGAAATATTTGATATTTTTTTATTTAAATATTTAATATTCTCATTAGTTCGCTCTGTTAACAAGGCAGAAGCGCGGCGTTGAGTTCCGCCACTCAACACGCAATGCCTCAAATTCGGTGGAAAGCGGAACCGGAACGAAGCGTCTTAACACTAAATTCCCAAGTTCCCTTTGCTTAGTCTGCTTTGAGTAGCGTTAAAATGTGTGAGTGATGTTGGTTGACTCGAATATTTTTCTATAATTTAAAAAAGGCTTGGTGAACCAAGCCAACTTTGCTTTGCTCTATTAAAATTATTGAATTTAATGTAGCGTTTCCACTTAAATATAAACATTTATTGATAATTTTAATTTCACACAGCTAAATAATAAAAAAAAACATATAATGAAGAACACTATTTAATACAAAATAAATATTGGCATACATACTAAGTTTATTCAAACATTATAATTTTTTTTAATCCAAATTATTGGGTACATTTAATCTATATCATTATTTTGGACTCTTACTTAAATTATTAATCCATATATACGAGTACGTAAACAAATAATTATATCAATTTATATAATTATTTTGTAAATTATCAACCATGCTTAGTGCTCGTGGTAAATGATCTTCTAATGAAATTGTATAGGCATGACCTATATAAATATCTATATGTATAATTGCCTCGTGTAATGTCTACCAGGCTTCTTATACTAATTATATATACAGTATGTACATTGGGTAAAGTAAAAAGTAAAAATTTCCTAACGAGTTTCACACGAGGCCAGTCATGGCACATACGACTGTAAACACGAAATGTTGTAAATTCGGAGGCAGGGTCGTATCTTTTAAAAAAAACAGTATTATGATTCATATAAATGTACTACGATACCTTCTTATTGTTTTATTTTGGTCTCGAACTGATTCTACGTGGGGAACGGAAGTGGATCGGAGTGTCTTAACACTAGGTTCCCGGGTTCCCTGTGCCTATCCTGCCTCGTGCTGGTGAAAATCATAGTGCCAGTCTCTTGTAAATTATATAAGTCACTCAATAATATATAATTTATATTAAATACCAAGATAAGGTGTTTTACCATTATTTCGTAAACATATTTATTATCTTTGTTTAAACATACTATCTTCAAGCTTGTGATTAATTTAGTTTACAATTACAAATATACCGGCGTGGAGCAGCTCAGATGCTTGTGCGATAGTACTAGGGTAATAACTCGTAAATGTTTGTGTATATTGTTTCCATTTTTTAACTTAACACTGTATCCCACATGGTAGGGAAGACAGAGGGTACTTGGAAACCTAGTGTCAAGACACTCCTTTTCTTTTCCCATTTTTCCAGCGATATGAAGCATTATTATAGAACACTAAATTTAATTAATTAAATAACTAAAAATGTCGTAACTAAAATGTTCTTAACACATTACCGGAAGCTTAATATCGGTTCAGTATGAACTTATCAACAACAGTCGACATAATTTACGTGCTATATTGACACTTTGCTACGATTAGCCTATAAAATAGATCGATATTACTTTACTAGTAAACAAAGAATTATATATTTGTTGGTAGATAGGTATATATTGTAACGGATGCCTCGTGGCACGATCAAGCGAAAAGTGTCTGTCTTCATGTTACACGCGTGCGATTGTAGGTTCAAATCTCAGAAGCAGACATTAATATATGTTTATTTTTTTCCATACAGTTGTATGTAATAACTATAATATCGCTTTAGATCTATATACTTACTATTTTTTATATAAGATGGAAATTTTGACCCCTTGCGGAAGGAAGAGTATTAATTTGATGTAAGTACTAAGTTTGTATATTGATAAAAGCCATTATTGGAAATACTTCAGTTTAACAAAATAAACACTACGTAAACTGATTGACATTAAGCACTTGTATCTGTAGAGAGATATAGTTTCCTATAAGTTACTAAGGCAACGTACAGTTTAATCGGCGACAGGTCCTCTGCTCTATATTATTCTAGAATAACTACCGTATTTCTCCGTTTTAATTAAAATGTTTCATTAAGAATGTGTTATTGTAGGACAATAATGACTAAGTATATTCAAAATGTCTTTGAAAAACGGGGCGTGTTGAGTTCCGGCAACACGCAATGCCTCAAATTACACGGAAAGTGAGGAACCTAAGTGGCACGGTGTATCTTAATACTAGGTTCCCTTTGCCTACTCTGCCATGTGTGGGATACAGTGTGAAGCTGAGTTTAAATATATTTAATGTGACATTTTTATAGATTTCCACGTCAAAAGTAGTCCTTTTGACGTTGAAAATTGTATAGGATGCTACAATTATTTGTTACTTTTTTTTTAGCTTTACGCTGTATCCTGCACGCAGTACAGAGGGAACCTGGGAACGTTGTGTGTCGAGTGGTGGAACTCCAGGTTTCGTTTCCAGCATGAGAAAATGAATAAATCATATATTTTTTACCTCGAGTGGGAATCGAACCCTCAAGTATCGCGTTTATAGTCACACTTACGCCCCTGTGCTACGACGCCCTAAAAGTCGTCGTTTACCAATATTGTGATGTGTGTATATAAATACCGAGCCAAATTTTATATCAATAGTAATAAATGATGTTAAAACGCGTATGTATTTCTAAACATTTATCTGGTCTGGGCTCTTGTATGGCCCGAATATGTCAAACGTAATCAGCAGACGGTGTACGACTTTCTCTTACAAAAATAACTAAAATATTACATTTTTGCTTTAATTTACATGTAGATAGATATGTAAAAATATGACAGGTATTGTAGGTAATATAAAAAATAAAATATTGATACTTGTTTGTTTTTATTTAATGAAAAAGGAAAAAATAATCAAATGAAAATGAATAAAAACTACAAATGCGTAAAATTTTCTATTAAGGCACTATGTTATCTTTGGTGAATAGATGAATTTAAGACATTGCGTGGCAGAACTCAACGCCGCACCTTGCCTTGTTATCAAAAAAAATTATAAATTTCAGTAGAAAATATTAAATATTTCATTTCCTCAAGTATTAAATATTTAATTAGAAAATATTAATTATTTCACTTCCTCGAGCGGGGTTTGAACCCATAACCTGCCGCGTTTACAGTCACTCGCTTGAAGCTCTGCACCACGACAGGCCTCTAGCCTTTTTTTCTAAATGAGAATTATATTATTTAAGTATCCTTCATAAAGGCCAGTAAACTTATTTACTCTACATTGTATCGATATATTATACATACACGTGCCGCCGAAGTCATAGGTCTAAACTAAGATTGACATTGACAAGATACGCGTACTGTATTTATGTGGGCGAAGTTAATAGTGTTAATGTAAACCAGTTAGTTACCGACATACCGTTTAACTGTCCCAACTTACATAACCTTCTATTTTAACTATTATTTTAACTTAGATTATTTTAGTTAGCGTAGGTAAAGGGAACCTGGGAACTTCCGTCCCCCACTTTCAGTTGATTGGTGAAAACCAACGCCGATCCTTGCCTCGTTACAAGAGCGAGGTAATGAAAATAAAAATATTTCATTTTCTCAACTGGAAGTCGAACCCACAACCGATATTTATAGTCGCACATTTATTCCACTGCGTCACGACAGCCTCTCTATAATATAAAATAGGCCTATTATTTTAGCGTCATAAAAAATATAAATATTTATTTACATAAAGAAAGTATTTACATATTTAACTGTAGTAAAGTTATGGTTGATTATAAAAGTAAGTATGCAACGAATCACGACAGATTATGATATATAAATATTTTAATAAATTTAAAACGTATAAAAATTTGAACGAAACAAGATTTTTATACGTTTTTAAATTTAGTATTTTTCTTTCCTAAGTGTGAAATAACACTTGAAAAATAGTAAAAATGAATATATTTTGTTCATACTAAACATCAGTTATAAATTCAGGCGATCAATTGATGTCCACTGAAACCCGAAATCTAAATAGAATATCAATATATGCCTAGACTCGGATTAGTCAAATTATAATTTATTTATTTACATTTTTGTCGGTATCGTTCAAAAAGTATACGTTTTGAACAACTTGAATATTTAATTTATGAAAAATACAAAAAGAATGGAATGACTAGTTTATTAGAACAGTTTTCAGGCGTGGTATTTAGGAACCGTCATAGAAAAATATTTAAAAAACAAAAATATAAATATATTGCTTGGCGATACACGTTCACTTTTCTATCAAAAGTTCCGGTTTCATACGCCCATATATGTTGTTGATACTTAACAATAGCTATACATATTCGTCCTAATATCATAATAAAACAAAATTTTCCATTGAATTTTGATTATTCGTCAAGAAATATGTGCGTAATCAATAAACAGATGTTTCCGTATAATACACGTGTTTTTAGAATCCATGTTATAATGTACTGGCTATTTCTTCTGGCTTTGTTTCTGAGGTCAAATGGAAATACACATTCTAAGTGACCGAGATAACCATGGACAGGTACGGAGGGTTACATCGAAATAATTAATGTGATATAGCATGCATCACGGTAAATAGACTCTCAACACATCGACCTTGTGTCGGATGTATTATATTGGGAACGGAGTGTTTTAACTCTAGGTTACCAAGTTCCCTCCGTCTAGCCTGCTTTGTGCGGGATAAAGCATATATATATATATATATATATATATATATATATATATATATATATATATATATATATATATATATATATATATATATATATATATATATAATAAGTCACTTTTGTTATTTTCGTATTTGAGGCATTGCGTATTGAGTAGCGGAACTCAACACCGCGTTTTTTCTTTTTACCAGAGCGAGGTAACGAAAATCAATCATGGGATTTAACCGTTACAACACTGATTGTTTCTACCGAAGTTTACGAAATAAATTGTGTGCCTAATGCGTTTCGTCAGTAGATAATTTCTTTCTCAATACCGCAACAACGAAAACTATTGAAATTTTTATGAATATTTCATGAGTAATAATTGAAGTATTTTGTCTACAAGTCAGTTATCTTAAAAAATATTTTAGTATGGTTTTCGATTATTTGCAATTTGACGGTTTTTAACGCTTAGCAAGGTAGGCATGGAATGGAACCAAATCAAATGCTAATTCCATGACGTAACTTACCGCCGCACATTAACTGCCAGAACGAGGGAAAGAAAATATCGATAAATATAATCATCACCCATTTTCATATCATTATGGATTCGAATTCACAACCTTTGTGATTAAAAAAAGACGCTAAATCACCACGCCACGATGACCTCAATGTAAAAAAAATAATTATAAGCTTAATAGTTTAATAAAAAAATAATTATAATCTTAATAGATTATAACTTTAAAACATTAAAATGAGTACAAAGTACAAACGTTGATATCAATCAATCAGTATGTTATATAATATTATAAACATAAAAATTTGAAGTTGATTATTTATACTTAAGAATATTTAACTATGAATAACAAACAAATACTTAACTCAGTCTATATTGTTGAAATAAAAAAGATTGTATCGAGGAAAGTTCTAGAAGCACACTTGATAAGTTACTTTGCATTTACTTATCAATTGTTTTGTGTATGTATTTCTTATTTATTTTTTAAACAGGATTTACCAGACATTTAAATGTCGAGTAACGCGCGCGCGTTGTGTTCCTCCACTGTTGAGTGGCAAGGCTTAAATTCTGCGGAAGCTGAGGAAGAGGGAACGAAATGTCTAGACACTAGGTCCCAAGTTTACCCTGCGTACTATACCACGTGCGTAATACAAGCGTGAAGCTAACAAAAATAAACAAGAGTTTTAATTAGAATAACTTAAAATGCAAAATGTCTCCAAAATTGAACGTTGCGTGGAGAATGGAGTTCCTTCTTACCATTAAGTTATTTGGACTGATCTGCGGGATACAGACAACAACAAAAAAATAAAAAAAATAAAAAAATTGAACTTAAATTTATTTAATCAAAAGCTATTTTTAAATATTCACTGCTCAAAGCGAAAAGTTCCTTCCTATAGGAAGACTTCCTTTATTTTTTTTTTCATTGTTTATGGTTGACATCTAATTACAATACTTAGAAATTAGACACGACGATATTTAATTACATAGCTCAATGAACACGATCAGCTATTGCTTATAAAGCGTGTTGAAACAAAAAAATATGGAATAATTTAAAAAATATTAGAAATCTTTTGATTTAGAAATATTTTTTTTTATTTTATTTACAAGTTGTGCCCGACTGTGTTTTTGTTTTCGTAAGCTATGAAATAGCTAATTGTAATACCAAATATTTTTCCGTTTCAGTAAGCTTTCGAGAATTCCTTTTTTAGCTTTGCACTTCCCAAGGAACCTATATGCTAAACTTAAGGGTTCTACGACGTTTCGCTTTTATCAGTCTCTCAGTAACAAAAAAAAATTATAAAACTATTTAATCTAAGATCTAAAGATAAGGATAAAAAAAGGAATGTAATAAATATTTATATTATGTTTGCTTTGTTTCAGGGTATAACTTGGGGTAAAGCGTTCTTAGTCGCAGCGGAAAATAACGCCGCCTTACCATATCTGTCCACAAGAGAATGCCAGCTTGGAGGATATAGGATTTACACAGTAAATTTCCATCCAAAGCCATCGTTCCTACCATCCACTAGTCATATAGACAAAAAAGACGCCCTACTATATATAGCAGTGCCAGAAAATAAGCATTGGCTCGGTGCTGCCCCTCTACCTGACATGGCAAAACAGATATTAGAATGCCGTGGGTCTTCCGGCTCAAACGTAGAATATCTATTAAGGTTAGCCGATTTCATGCGAGACGAAATTCCTGAGGCTCTCGATGACCATTTGTTTTCGTTAGAAAGGTTAGTTAGGAAATTTGCGGCGGACATGAGGATATGCTTGAGAAGCTTAATGGGTGAAGAGAAGGAACGTGAACCAGAACAAGCCCAATCACCAGCACCGAGCTATCAATTTGCGTCGAGAATTCCTGATAAGAAATTACGCTGTGTCAATATGTGAGTCCTAGGATTGGTTCACACAGTGCTATTGTTTATATTAGTTGAAAGTCTCTTATATTTGTGGCTGGCCACGCTGTTCTGTTTATGAAACTTCCAAATCCAAATATGATGACAATTTTACGTCATTCTTGGTTTTGTGAATGGTGATCTCGTTAGTTAATGTCAGTTCTTAATATGAAAGTAATTCAGAAAGACGACGGTAGTTATTAGAAAATGCTTCTAGAAGAGAAAACAGGAGTCCAATTATAAAGGAAATACTCCTTATTATAGGTAATTCTTTGAATATGTTTGTTTTAATTGTTTCGGTATGACTTTCCAAAAGTAGCTATTATATGCAGTAAAACACTGAGAAGCTGCATTTTTCCCAAATTGGTTGCTAATTTGATTAAAGTCAAAAACAGATTTGATAACTAAAATTGTAAACATATTCTTTTAAATATTCTGTATTGATTGATCTTCTGTCTATTATAAAAAATAAAAATCTACTTTACT
Source organism: Eueides tales michaeli (assembly GCA_018249855.1). Classification (NCBI taxonomy): domain Eukaryota; kingdom Metazoa; phylum Arthropoda; class Insecta; order Lepidoptera; family Nymphalidae; genus Eueides; species Eueides tales. The sequence goes on along the minus strand of DWMZ01002813.1, from coordinate 915 downwards.
AACCTAGCTAAAATTAATACGACGTATATAACGATTAAACAAAGTTAACTGGACATCTAAAACTTATTTTACACTCATTTATTTGTATTACTGTCTATAATTGTGATAGTTTTAATATGGGGTGATGAAATTGCCTTATTTATAATGTAGGTCAAAACACTTTTGATAACATTGTTATGTATGTAACTTCCTATTATTGTGACATTTTATACAGTTTTACGAAAAAAAAAATGCTATGACTGCCTTTTTGGTGTAGTTGCTAGTTTCCTCTTTTTTGCTTTATATACGTTTCCTAAGTCAGGCTAGATGTTCACTATAAAATTGAGTTATGAAAATAAAGGCAAAATTGAAAGATTTTCAAAAATCTAATTCATGTAAATGAAGTGCTCTATAAAAATCGGCTTAAAGGACATTTAATAATATTTGCAAATAACTTTTAATCATAATTATTGTTATTTTTGAGATGTTCAACTGTCAATGTCAACTTTTCTTCAATAAATTGATAGATGTCATTAACTCAATTTAAAATCAATATTTTTAGCGTCCGTTTACAGGCAATGGTTGTGTATTTCAAAGCCATTATAATAATATAAATGAGGCAAATATAGTTAATCGAATATTTTACATTTTGGCAAAAAGATCGGCTCAAGGCTCTAAATTTTTTATATATTGCGATTTATATAAAAAATATTAACCAAAGTGTATGTTATTTTTAATCTATGATTATTTTTAAACCAAAACTGACAAAGTATTATAATAATAATAATCAAGCTGTTTGTAAGTTGTGATTCATGTAAAAAGTTTCTTTTAATATATTTGTGTTAATTAACTTTGTTATTTTAGTTCTAAAGTATTCTATGTAAGGTTAGGCGAGTAACAATTTTATATGGATTTTGTAATCGACTATATAAGGCT
>DWMZ01002812.1:0-13593 GCA_018249855.1 Eueides tales michaeli | reverse complement strand
CTTCTTTTTAAAATAAATAATCAAAATTTAGACAAAAAAATATATAAAAGTCTAATACAGTTTATATGTATTTTAGCAAATTTAATCGATTCGTGTGTTTTTTATAAGAAAATCATCAATCTCATCAGATACTAGATAAGCTCACCAAATAAATAATTTTAGTGCTCTTTAGAATTTACAACTATGAAATAATTTATGATTTTATTACCTATATTTGCTTTTTTTATATTTTTAAAAATACCCGTACCTGTAAATACCCGTAATTATGTAGGAAAACTATCTTTAACATTTATGGACAGCAGCTTACTGCTATGCTATATCTTGGAACTTGGGAACCTAGTGTTCAGATACTCCGTTCTGTTTCCCACTTTATACATACATTTGAATTAATAATATACGTTGTTATTCAATATTAAAATTCTATCATTTCAATATTAAATATTGAATTATATATTTAAAAAAATAAAAATTGCAAATGCCTTTAACGGGCAGCTAGTTTAGTTCTTAATGTAGATCATTGAATAAAAAATAGCAATATTTCAAATTAAAAAAAATAATATTTCACTACTACTGTAACATAATTGTAATTTTTTAGCTTTACGCTGTCTCGCGCACTTAGCGAGGTATGAAAGGGAGCTTGGAAACCTAGTGTTATGACACTCCGTTCCCATTATTATTTAATTTCTAACTTTTAGCCAAATCATTGAAAATTGTAAAAATAAATATTGAAAATAAGTCACAGGCGTAAAGAAGGGAGGTGTAGCAATGGGGATCGTGTCTCTTAACACGAGGTCCACTCCAGGTTCCGCCTGCCTAGCCTGTTTTGTGCGGGATACAAAATGAAATATATAAATAGTTAAATGTATTTAATATTAGTATTGAAACAATCAAAAGAACATAACAGAGGCACTCTTTAACCAGCAACAAAAAGATAAAAGCTAACAATACATATGAAATGCATCTCATTGAGGTGGGATGTGTGGTAGTCTTAATACGCACCACGCATCACCAAGAAGGAAGGGAGATTAAAAATGCTAAAAAAATATCAAGTGATTTATGGACGGCCCCTAAATATAAAACCGTAATGGCTTTTTAAAATTATCTAAACAAAAAATTAAGTCTATAATAATAATATTAGCACTTTTATTCTCCTAGTCAGCAAGTAACTTCTGTAGAAACTTCACTTACAATACTTTAATATAGTACTAATTGAACATTAATTCTGAAAGCACTTATAAATTTAATTATAGTAAAAGTAACTAAGGTACTTTAATGATTCACTTATGTCTAAGAGTCGAATGTCTTTAGGTAGAGCACTAGGTATTGTAGAAAAAAAAATACTGTTATAGTAATTTATAATGTCTATTATCGCTTAATCACAATAATACATTTAGTTTTTTTTGTTGAGGTTTGATTACAATTTTATGGTTTTTTGCTATTGTTGCAAAAGGACAATAGAAATATGAATCATCATGAGGGTCGTACGATCTAATTATTTTCGAAAAATTATATATTTAAATTTTTAAAGCGTGATGCATATTATTTTTATAATAGTTATTTAAAGACAAAAAGAATAATTAAGTGTCATTAAAAAGACGCAAATTCATACAATGTATGCTTTTCTTCTAATTTTTCTTAATGTACTAGAATAAACTAAAATCTATTGTATTAATTTATAATAACTTGAGTTATAACTTCTACTAATCTGCTTAACTAAACTAAGAAATAGCTATAACATCCTTGGATTAAAAATAAATGAATGCCGCCACCATGGCGAAGCTGGGACGTGTCTGCATGCAAGTATCGTGGCTCTTAATTCCCGATCGGTTTAATGTTTATATGTACAAAGGCCTTTAGACGATAAGCTTATGCAAAGTAGTACGTTGGAGTACAATTTTCAATATCCTTTAAGCAATTAAATGTAAAGAACGAAGAAATACGGCAGTATATGTGAAATACTGCATAATTATGAAGCATGAATAAAAGATACTAACAAAACAAAATAAAGTGCGGCGTTAAATTCCGAGACTCAACGTGCAATTTTTCCAAAAATTTTGTTAAAAAAGGGAAACGAAGTGTTTTTATATCAAGTTCCCGGCTCTATGCGGGATACAGGGTGGAACTAAAAAAACGTACGTACATAAAAGAAGCTTATTACAATGCCAGTATTAACAATGCACGTTTTAATTTTCCTTTGTATTTTATGACCACTTTTTGCTGTGCTCTGGCAGGAAAATTAAAACAATATTTAAGGTAGCGATTTCGTTTTATTGCCCAATCGCGTGTGTTTTGGCATGTCGACGTATTTTACCCTCATAAAATATTCTTAAACAGTTTGCGATCTATTAACAGCAGTGTATAAGTTATTTACCGTTTTCACAGCGTATATAATTTTAACGTTTGCGTACGTTATTTCTTCGATTAATTTCTAAACGTACTTCTGTTTTATGTTAAAATACTACACTGACTAAAAAGATAGTATTCTTTTTATATTGTTTTTCGTTAGAACAGAATACGGTGAGAGATACAAGTGAAAAAGCGCCCTGTTCTCAACTGTTCATAAAAATTCGACATACTGCATGTCTTAACATGCTGAGTATAGTAATAGTAATTTAATAATTATTTATATCTTCTACGCGGGAATCGATTTCACAACAATTATGAAATAAGCTTATTTTAGCTCAATAAAATAGTGTCTAACATATGTTACAGTTAAACACAGTTTTAAGAGCTTAAATAAGTTTAATTCCGTTTGTTTTCTTTTGAAAACAGATATAGAATTTAATAATACATTTCATAATTTTTTAAACATTTTACTGAAATTTCAAATATTGTTTATTTTCGTAGCATTCCGATACTACGTCAATTAATATCGCACAAATCAATCTATTTACTGCGGTATTCATCACCTAAAGAGCTTTCATAAAACCGGAAGTAGTTCATTGTATAAATGTTATTTCATCTTATAATTTTGGTTAAAACTGAACAATTAATAATACAATAATACAATTTAATCACTTTTATTAAAATAATCATTTAAAAAAGGGTAGAGTGAAGCTGCTTATTTTACATTATATTTCTCACTTATAGCTTTTTTAGAAACAATAGATTATAATAATACTACATATATATATATATATATATATATATATATATATATATATATATATATATATATATATATATATATATATATATATATATATATATATATATATTGGTTCAAAAGCTACGTAACACTACGTTAATCGCTTTGATATAACTGCGGTATGAGTTTCACCGAACACTGCTTTTGTAACGCCTGTGTAAAATATATAATTCTCAGTTTTCATTTGGCCATAAGGGTGAAGCCGAATCAACAAATATACCATTTTATTAAAATTACGGTTTATTTAAATTACGGTTCTTATTTATAAATACTTTCCAATTTTTCAACCAATGAAGCCATATATATACTTCAGTTGTTGTAAAACATTTTATTTATTCTCTTGGATTGAACTTTTACGTAAATAGGTAACGTAACTCTGTACTTCTAAGAATGTAACAATAGTGATTTCTTATTTTCGGGCTAAAATACCTAATACAAAAGAAAAACGAATAGCATTTTCCTTGATACATGTATTTGTGACTATTTTAGTCATTTAAGTAAGTAAGTAACTGTTTTTGAAGCTGAAGTAGCACAGTGGAATAGCTTCTTACTGTATATATATCTAATAAATATACAGGATTCTAATAAAAGTTTTCTCTTTACAATATTGTTAGAATATTTTTTCACATAATACTGTCACAATACGCTCTAAAGCATTAATAACATATTGCGTGACTTCGACGAATAATGTACGGTCACGGTGAAAATATTATAATTAATGAACTGGGGTCGTTAGATCCACCCCTCATTTTGTATGTTGACACGCTTTTTTATAAAACGATGGGTGGGGTAAGTCGATCACGAAACGTTCTCTACTTTCATGCAAGCTAGTGTTGACCGAGGCATTAAAAATCAAGATAATTATAATTAGTAATTATAAAGCATCTTATTTATATATACTTGCAATAAATATGTTACCCATTAATGTCTGTACATAGAAGTAATATTAAAAAATCTTATAAGGGACGTTTTTTAACATGACAGTGCCCAAAATATTGTCTGTTTGTCTGACATTTGTACGTGTTAATCTCTGAAACGGCTAATTAGATTTAAATGCAAATACATTTTCATTATTATATATGACAACCTCCACTTAACATTCAGTGTTTGTTTTATTAAAATCGGTTAAGAATAAAAAAGGTACGCCAATTTAAAATATTCTACAAAAAAATAGTTATATGGCTGAAATTTTAGTTTTTAATGTATAGATATTGTCTTAAAACTAGTTGAAATGAGTAAACAAAATAGTATAATTCAGGAGGGCGAAGCCGCGGGCTAGGTTATAATAAAGTTATGGTTGTAAGATTGATTCTTACTAGGGAAAATAAGTATATTTCAATTTTTTAAAAAAAAGGACAATGCACGAAGATTTATTTCCGACTGTCAATAGACAATGTTTTAATTTTTGGTATTTTTTTTACCAAAAATTAAATTAATTATGTAGACCGGTTAATATTCAGGCATTTATTTTAGTTAAAACCCTTAAAACCAATACAATGTCTGAAGGCTAACATGTTACTAATGCGTTGTGCTAGTGATACCAATATAAAAAACAAAATTCATGTGTGAGTCGACTCGCCCACGGAGAGTTCCGTAATAATTTTATTGGTAGTACAACGGAAAGTTGACAGAACTTTATGATGATGATGACGATATATATACTACTGCTCACCGCATTTCTGTCTTACTAAGAAAATGTAGGGCTCTATCTATCTTTATAAATATATGAGCTCAAATTTTGTTGAAAAAACGTACAAAAATAACTGCATGTTTTCATGAAAAAGGCTACATAATTTTACACGTCCTACATTTAAACATACATGAGTTCTTTAATTATATTAAAATTAATTGCATATTTTAATTGCCATATATCAATAGACATTTTCGTTAGCGAAATATAAGAGTGAAATAAAAAATTATGTGAGACTTATGACTAGTTAGTAAATGATAACATAATTTTTTAATAATATTTAAATATGATATCAAAAAACTGTTTTTCTCAGTAATCATCAACTTCCACCCTATAATATTATATATATATATATATATATATATATATATATATATATATATATATATCTCCTCATTTCTACAGGCATCATACTCAGATCCGGCCCCTTTGAAAAGGTCGAACGCTTAATGACGGTAAAGTATTCTGTTATAAAAATTAACATTATGTTTTAAGTCTTTACTAGAAATAAAATATTATTATCTAAAGAAAATATGTAAATGCTAACTAAATATAGCATACAATAGTTCAATTACAATTGATTATTGCGGCTGATCGGGTATACCTGTGGTTACTCATGTACCTAATAGACATGGCTTTATTAATTATTATGTTAATGTGTTGATTACTAGATTCAAGCGCTCGGTTGTATAGCAACTTAATTAAATGTAGAGTTCGTATAAATAGCACGTTAAATTGTACAACTTATCTGCCCTAATATTATATAGAAAAGACGCTTGTTTCTTCCGATTTTCTCCTCAATCCTATACATTGTGTGTTGAAAAGTGTTGCAATGTTTTCTATTGCCAGAGCGGGAATATAGAGATCATAATTCATTCCATAGCTAGAATTCAATCCTACAACAACTGTGTTCATAAGCAGAAATATGCCACTGTGCTATGACACCGCGAAGCTGTAAGACTGATGTGTGCTTATCCTACTCTGCCTAGAATTAGAACGTAGCTGATTAAATAACAAAAAAACTTTTTCTACATTTACCTATTATACTAAATATTATTCAGAATAATAACTTTTAATATAATTGTAGGTTGTAAAATTTTAACAGTGAAAGAAAATTACAGTAAAGGTACAGTTAAGTGATATTACAAATAAGAAGGTTTAATATAGTTGATTGTTTGTGACCACGCTATAGCTATTGCACGGAATCGTGTGTAATTTAGTATAAAGTTATATCTTGGGTAGCTATTAATTCTTATACTGTATAATATAATACAATATATATAAAGTAAGAATGAAATTTACTTAAGTATACAAAAAATATTGTTCTATTTTTTTTCGTTTCGTTAAGAAAATTATAAGTTTAATTTTATACAAAATCACTTAGTAATGTATATTTTTCTTTCATATTTCCCTACAAGTAATCAAACTTTTGATCATACGGAAAACCCAGCTCAACCCTCAAGCTATATTTTATAGTCATAGTCAAGTAATTGTGGAGCACCTGTTGCGAAAATGAACTTAAAACCTTGTTCTACTCGCTGTGTCAGTCCATTTTGAGCTCTACTACATACAAATTAATATATAATTTACTATAGCAATTTCAACATTTCGGTTGTTGAATATAATATTGATCTTGTAGGAAAGACTGGCATTGTGTTGCGAACCCTACTGAAAATTAGGCCAAGCTTTGTGGATTACAAATGGCGATTAAAATATTTATGCTGTGGTATTTTTATATGTAATATGATATGATTAAATATCGGCGCAGCGGCACAAACGTGTGACTTATACGCGACAGGTTATGAGTTCAATTTCCACTCGAGGAATAGAAATATTTAATTTTTTTAACATAGGTCGTTCTGTTAATAAGGTAAAGCGCAGCGTGGGGTTCCACCACTCAACACGCACTGTGATTTTCGGCGGAAAGTGAGGAAGGGAGCGTAGTGTTTTAACACTAGGTCCCTATGATCCTTTTGCCTATCCTGCTATGTGTGAGATACAGCGTGAAGCTGAATAATATAATATTCAATTTTCATCCTGACAACACTATATTACTATATGGTCAATGAATATAGTAAAATACGGAATTTTATAGTTAATATATAGTAATAATTTTACCCATTTATTCTTGTTACTAATTTTTAATACTTTAATTATATATTTATTTTATTTGTATAGGCCAGGTAACAAAAATATATATAAAAATGTTTGATATAAAATTGTACTCACTTATTGCAAAGCAAGCTGACTAATTATAATATATCAAATTTGACCAAATTCCTTAAGAGTAAGTAATGCATCTTTATTGAACAAGAAGCTTCTCACCAAATGTGTTGAAATGAAATAGGTCTTCTTAAAACAAAAATACAAAAAGCAAATATATGCTTACAAAAAAAGAATATAACAATGATACATTGCGTAGGGACGGTCGAGTTGTTTTACCCCATGTTATATTCTTATTTATGGTGACACACGTGTTTATGACCGAGATAGGAAAATATAAAATAAAAGAGACAAACAAAGTGGTTAGGACAATGGCATTATTTTTTGGAAATCCTTTTCATATAGAAAGTAATGATGTAAAAACCTTTTTACGAGTTTCGTGCTAAAAATTTACTACTATCTTTTGTACTACATTGAAGTAGGTTAATACGAGAAGTTCTTTAATCTGAAGACTTAATTTTTTTTCTTTCAATTTCACATTGTACTCCGCACATAGTAGAGTAGGCAGAAACAACTTGCGAAATTAATTATTAATACGCTCGGTTCCCCAGTTTCTGTTGAATTTTAGACATAGCGTGGAAAGTGGTGAAACTCAACGCCGCGCTTTGCCTTATTATCAGAGCGCAGAAATGAAAATATCAAATATTTCATTTCCTTAAGCGGGGATCGAACCTACAACCAGTCAACAGTTACAAGCTTGCGCCACGATAGGCGGATTCTAATAATATTATATAAATATTATATTGGACAGAGATTATTCTTATAACATTTCGTAATATAGATGTAACTGACGTATTTTCACTTATATCTGACAATAGGTAAAAAAAATGTTTGGTATAACTATACTAGGTATACTTGTAGAGAATATTAGGCTTTTAATCTTTATGTTTTTTAAAAGCCAAAGCCCGGCGTTGACGTCCGCTACTCACACGCAAGCTAAAAAAAATCTATTGAAAAGAACTGATTTTTATTTTCATATTTTTCAATAGTTATATATCAGTATGTGATATCAGTTCTAGTTTGTAAACATTTTTTATTGTACACCTATACCTAAACCGGATAGTTTTTTAAAATATGCTGCTGCGTTTGACGTCAAAGGGTTGAGCGTTACGCTACACAGTTCAATTATTTTTACCGAGCCATGGAAACGACTACGTTTATAATACACCTATTGTGTTCGCTTGCGTTTCTTCCGTGGTCTTATTTATTAGCTTTTACTGAACTAATAATTAACTATTATGTTTCTTTTGTGTAGCAAACTATGGTTATGAGTAATAACTCCATATTCCACCTTCCATTTTACATGTTATAACTTTACGTTTATATTTAACCGCCTTCATAAAATAATTACATTATGTTGAAATAGTATTATTGGAATTGAATTAGTCAAACCAGGCAACCAACATGGCTAGGGAATAGTTCTAGTTTCATCAAAGTTTGTTTGGTAGATTTTGAGACTTTTGAGTTAGTAATTTTATAAATAAATTTAAGTTACGAAATATATTGAACTGAATAAATTTAACTTATAAAATGAACGTGTAACTGAAAACGCGACAGGTTGTGGGTTCGAACCCCACTCGAGCAAATGAAATAATTAACATTTTCATTTCTTCTTCTACACGCAAACTAAAAAAAATATAATGAAAAATATAAATTAAACAATCACTGAATTTTATTTTCATATTTTTCAATAGCAATCTTGAATTATGTTTAAATAGTATTATTGGAATTAAATTAGCCAAACCAGGATAAGGTTAAGGAATAGTCAAATTTTATCACAATTTGCTTAGTAGCTGCCGTAAGCCGTAAGACGTAGATATTTCATTATAAATATATCTCTTTCTGGACAGAACATGTTCATTGAACAATAAAAGTTCAGATATTGTCTTCTGTGTCTACTTTTATTATAATTTAATTGACAATCTAATTATGCTATAGTTATTGTATCTAATTTCAACACAAATTAAAATGAGTATTTAGAGTAACAACTTAGACTTATGAAAATGGTGGCGTAACTTTTCATTTTTCTTTAACTTTTCTTTAAGCAAATGCCATAACTCATAACAGCAATAATTAAAGTAGTAGTTGCGAGAAACAGTTTTGAAAATATCTATGTGTTTTTTTAGTACAGTTCATCGAAACATTAGTTCTTAGCACCACCAAAGCCAAACCAAAGTTTATAATGTCTAAGTTATAATCATTTTGTATACCTAATTTAATTCATTTAAAAGCTATAATAATATGAATTAATTTTTTATAATGTTTGTATATTCTCTTAAATGTATCATATAAACTCAATTTAGTACTTTCAGTAAAGTTGGTATATGAAAGTAGACACGAAAAGCTTCACCATTATGAAACGGACGTAAATATTTGTTCTAGGAAACAGTGTCGTATTGCGTGGAATTTGATATGGCGGTCAAATTAAATAATGGACGGTAACTTTCTTGCTAAAAATATTTTCAACTAAAAATATTTTTAGCGTGAACTCGGGTCGCTTTGAGGCAAGTACTAGCCGCCGTCCATCTAAGTTTAGGTCAGGTTTCTATGTTATTGTAGAGTATAGATACTTCTAGATCTAATTTAAATTTTTCCCCTTTATAGTCAAAGCCAGTAGTCAAAGCTTTACTGATTAAATCTTATTTTAGTTAACGTCCCTATTGCAAATTTATAACATATTTCATATTTTTATATTAGGTAAATTGGTTATTTCATTTATTGAGAATATATTAACATGCAACTGTCACCTATTGCATTATAAAAGTAGTTACAAATATATTTTTTATTATATTTCTGTTGTATGTGGCATCAGCCGTTAAATAAGTTATAACATATTTCATTACGTTATCTCGATTTATCTCCTTGTAGCTGTTACGCAAAAAGTACAGGAACTTGCAATGAAACTGTGTTATCGATCAAACTGATAATCCACATGTTCGTTTTTATAGCTAATGGCATCTAGTACAGTTTTAAAATAAATAACATATTTATGAGACAATTTTACACAGTAATTACAATTTGAAGTTTAAATTACATAAAAAATCGATGCGACAATCGACTCGAGTGACGAATTTATCTTATAAATTATTTTTTTCAATTTAATGCAATTAAATTTTTAAATACCTATACAATGAATCGTACGTAAGTCCTAAAGCCGCTTTTTCCTTGTTACCAGAGCGAAGAAATGAAAATATTAAATGTTTCAATTGAAAATAGTAAATATTTTACTTTCTCTAGTAGGGTCGAACCCACAAACTGTCACGTTACAGTCACACTCTTGTGCTCCTGCGCCATGGCAGGCCTAAATAATTTCGTTTGTTGATAATATCACTTGGTTATTAAATAAAAATTTTGCATAGGTTTCCAATTTTGTAGGATGAACTATATTTTGTCTCTACTAAGAAGTGTATAAATTCATTTAGAAAGCAAGGTGTTCTAACTTTGCTAAATAGTCCTTAAAGTAAAGAATGAAGAACAAAATGTTCTAACTCTGCTAAATAGGGCTTAAAGTAAAGAATGATTACATACAAACTATTATAAAAGTTGTACCAGTGATACTAAGTATTATTCAAGTAAAACAAAGATATTTAAAAGTAATAAGCCGTTTAAATGTTATATCTATTCTAAAACAGTATGAGATACTTAAATTTCTCGAAGAATAAGCTCGTGCTTGAATGCATGTAGAGGGAATGTTATGGATATAACAAGACGACAATGTGTTCGTGATTCAGCATCTTAATGCAGGCACTTAGGAAATTGGGTGTAAGTGAATTTTTATCACCTGCTCTGAGTGTTTTTGTTAAATATTTAGGTTATAAAAGTGTTAGCCTTGGTGTTTTTATATTATTATTGATAAAGTGCATTCTTTTGTGGATTCGATTCCCGGAAACTGAAATGGAATATTCTTTGTAATAACTTGTAACCTAAGTTTCTACAAACTGACTTTTTTTTAATTCTGTACTTGTGTTTTATTCATTTACATGTAAAGTTTTCATTTAATTTTTAAATTATATGATTGGACTAAAGTTATGATGCATCTTATATCATTAATTATCTTTAATATTGTTTTTATTCTAAATAAAAAACATAAATTATTATAAAATATTACTCTGAATTTATATTATCATTGTGCATTACATCTGGTCTTTGTTACCGTGAATCATATATAGCGGGACGAATTCAGTGTTCCATAAAAACCAAAATAGAATTGAAACGTTTTCGTTGACCCTGCTGCGAATTTTATTTCCCAGTAACCAACTATTTGTAATTAAATGGCAGTTTGAGATTTTTTATCCAGCGCTACATAATTGACAAATTTCTACTATACAATAGTTGTTGGGTGTAGCGAAAAATCTACATTTTTTGATAAAAATTCAAATTTTTAATAAAAAGCCGAAGATAAATGTTTTTTAATTGTCTCAAGGGTTTTTTTGCCTTCACGCTGTAGGCTATACAATACAGCACCGCACTTGGCATAGTAGGCAGTGACAAACTGGAAACTTAGTGTTTAACTCCTATTTAGTTTTATTCGTTTCAATGAATTCTACATCGCGGTATATTTACAAAAAAACCCAAAAAAACCTAACTTTTATAAGAGCAACTGTTTCTGTATCTCTAACTTCCAGACCAAGTAACTTAAAATTTAGAACTCACATTGTTTTCCGTGACCTCAATGCGAAGGTAATGCGTAAAACACCGAATTTTTAACAGAGCGGTGACTTCTGTGTGGCGAAAAAAAAAACTTTTGCAAATTACATTTTGGTGGAAAGAGGGGGACAAAAGTGTCATAATAGAAACGTAGTTACTTAACGCGAGATTTCCAAGTTCCTTCTGCCTATTCTGTCAAGTGCAGGATGATCCGGGTGGCTATTTTAGTATGTTAAATGCCAATACACAATATATCCCTTTCAAAATTAATCCGACGGTAAGCAGTGACTTATGGGATGCCGAGTCACGTTCTTTATCCTCATCATATACGTATATATGCTTAAAATCATTTACGAAATAAAACATTAAAACATCTTTTTTATTCATTTATAAAAATTATTAAAAATTACGTGTATGGTGTTCTTATTTATAAATCATTCGTGTTATTTGATTCACGCTTTTAACCGTAGGTAAGAACAATTTATCGTTAATACACTCTTTTGGGTTAAAAGTTTTTTAATCATCTTTTACGAAACTTTGGGAACTTAAGTGGCGGAAATTAATGCTCATTATACTAAAAACGTATAAAAAATTGATTTCTTTCCTAAGTATGAAATAACACTTTAAAATTGTAAAAATATTCAATTCACTTTGTTTACCAGACCGAGAAATTAAAATAATTTAAAATAACTATTTCTAATTATTTAAATATCCCTCCAATGGTGATTGAATCTACATGTAAAAGCTGGTATGTATTGTATAGCCTACCAGAATAAATTTGAGTCAAATTATATTGTTGTATATGAATAGTGAAGACGTCTTGATGCATTAGCATATGTATGTACGTAATTTGCATGCTTTAAACACCTTACGGTCCGATGTAATTCTTCATGTCGTGCATTCACAAGCCTTTTAAAAACCATTAATTTGTTTTTTAACATCTTACCATATGTTAATTTGACAATAATTATTTTTCAGTTTCATGCCTCTACCTCCTATCCCTCTGCCTAGGCAGGGTAGGCATTTTTTAAATTTGTTACTAAATTGAAGTAGTGAAAATATTCAATATTTAATTTGAAAATATAAATTTTAATAAGTGGGGATCGAATATACAACCTGTCGCGTTAACAGTCTCACGCTTGTGCCTTTGCGCCACAACAGACCTCATTTCATTATTATATTTGTAATCAATAAATAATTTAAAAAAGCTCAAAATCTATGGAAAATTCATTAGTAGTAAAAATATTTTGCTGTATATTTTATTAAAAAGATGTCATAATATTAAATACTAAATAAATATCAATGTAGACTTTGTTTACTTTATGAACGGTTGTTAAATATTTAGCTCTAGAAGCGTAAACGTGCAAATGCAATTGACAATTACTACATATATTAGGCAGAAACGACATGACCAATACCTAACTACTAAATTTAAAAACGTATAAAAATTTGAACGAAGCAGAATTTAAGTAAATTGTATTTGATAAGATCTTTAATTTTCAGTACATTTTTTTATACATTTTAAATGAAACAACTTTCACCGAATTAATGATTTCATACAGATGTGAGTATGAAATAGTTTTTTTGCAATTGTAATCTTCTGATGATATATGTATAATCATATTTTTTACAAACAATTGTTGTTGCTCCTGCAAATTTGCTTAATAGGATGTTTGTCCTCTTGCCGATGATGTGTAATTCGCTTCCCGAACAAGGCTCAATCCCACAACCATCGAATTTATAATCAGAACGCTCCATTGCGCCATAAGGTAAATAAATATCTAATTTTCCTAGCGTGAAAACCCGTCTATTTTAGTACAAGATAATTTATTCATGGCCTCGAATCACTGTCGTGTTATCCTGTCTATACACAATACGCACCTCG
>DWMZ01002811.1:0-13597 GCA_018249855.1 Eueides tales michaeli | reverse complement strand
GTCATCTTCCATTGGTTGTCTGGAAGAGATTTCTTTAAGAAAAAGCTGCACTATGCAAGTGTTTTGTCACGTTTATATGTTCATCCACGCAACGTGCAATGTCTTGATAATTAAGAACAGAGTGTCTTAACTCTATACACCCTGCTTACCTTATTATTTGGGATACAGCGTGTAACTATCCTATTAAACAATTTATGCCGTCGGATGAAAAATATGAGAAAATAAATATATTTTATCATACTCGTTTGCCTTATCTTTTTTATATATTTTTTTTATCTTTTAACTTCACACTGTATCTTGCACATTACAAGGTTGAAGGAACCTGGGAACCTAATTTGAAGGCATTCGCGTTTAAGACACCTCCACTTTTCATTCTATTTTATGCTAAATTCTTAAGCAAATGCATGAATGAGGAATTAAATATTAAATATTGCATTTCCTTCAGTGGGAATCGAACCCACAATCTGTCGTGCACGCTTGTCCCCCTGAGCTACGTCTCCAGAAAACTATAACTCGTTTTAAAAATAAATTATTTTACATTAAAGGCCTTTTTGTTTCAAATAAAATGATAAAATTACAATATTATCAATAAATAGATGTGATTCATTTGTCTTATTGAATGCAAATTTTATTAACATTTTTAATCATGCGATTGTATACATTGAAAATAATTATATACATATTTCTTTGAATATTTCATTTTCCAAATTTAAAAGAGACGTTTGTGTTTTATTTTGTGTTTTATATTATTCTTTAAACTTGATACTTGATAAATATTCGCAAGTTCAATATCGGAACCCAACGCTGCACCAGACCAAATATCAACCAGAATTTCCTCGTATGGGCATCGAATCCGCGACCTCCGTGATGTCATTTATAGTTCAATTTGTAGCAAAAACATGATATTAACGCTTATTTTGATACTAAAAACAAACCGCTTATATAAATATTGCGAAACAAAATGAGCATTCACAAAACAATTGTCCAAAATTAGTTTATCATTCATCTAATTATGAAATAAATCCGCTTTTCGGTACGGTTTCGCTTGTGGCCATGTTTTCGGACATATAGGAGACGTTTGATTGACCGCTATTGATTTACTTAGGGCTTAGTACCGTTTCACGGCTTTTCCTGCATATCAGGGTGGTTACAGGACCCGAAAGAATCATCCCCTAATTTTGGTTAGAGGAGGATGAGCAGCATCGCTTATGGACTGCCTTGCCTTGCTCGCATTCGCATTATGGACTGCCTTTGTTTGTCTATAAGTCCAATATATCACAAGCGGGTTATTACTTAAGTATGTTCATAAAATGACTTCCTCACGATAATCAGGTGACCAGAGCTAAGTTAATGACAGGACACTCTGTTCTCATGTGTTCAGTTGTAGAGTTCAATCCTGCTTTTTATCTAGGCAAAGCGAGAAATAAAAAAAATACGTTGTGAATCGAAGCCATAACCATTATTGCTGTTATTAGAGGAAGCTGCCACTGCACCACGACGGCGTTAAAGTTTTCAAACAAGAATATTACAAGTTGAGGCCCGTCGTGGCGCAGCGGCACAAACGTGTGACTGTAACCGATAGGTTCTGGGTTCGATCCCCACTCGAGGAAATGAAATATTTAATATTTTCAATTAAAATATTTAATGTTTCATTTCTTCGCTCTGGTAATTAATTAATTGTAACTATATAACTCTTACTTGTAATATTTTTTTTTAGCTTCACGTTCTATCCCGCATGAGGCAGGGTATGCAGAGGGAACCCGGAAACCCAATGTTAAGACACTCCGTTCCACTTCCGTTCCTCACTTTCCGCCGAATTTGAGGCATTGCGTGTTGAGTGGCGGAACTCAACGCTGCGTTTTGCCTTGTTACCAGAACGAAGAAATAAAAACATATTGAATAGAAAATATTAAATATTTCATTGGAGATCGAATCCACAACATGTCGGTTACAGTCACACGCTTGTGCCCGACAGGCCTCAAATTTGTTATATTTACAAATATTACGTAAATCCATGACGCTTGTAATGAATCACTCCCTATATCTGACCATATAAGCAAATAATGGTTAATGGGGTGACCTATGACTGTCAATTTTCCAATTAAAGGCGAAAACCTTTTATATTGAATACCCTTGACGGTTCTAGGATCGATTGTTCTACCATTGCATATAAACTTTATACTCTACTATATTATGAAATAAGTACTAAATCGAATACATGAAATATGTAATTTTCAAATTAAGTGTTTAGTATTAGTTTCTTCACTCTGGCAACAAGGCAAAGCGCGGCGTTGAGTTCCGCCACTCAACATTCAATGCCTCATTTTCGGCGGTAAGTGAGAAACGTAACGGAGTGTCTACACTAACACTAGGAGACCTAGTTCCCTCTGGCTACCTTGCTATATGAATTACCATTAAAAAATATGGTAAGCCATTGGTCTGGTCAAGATCGTGGGAAGTTGCTAGATGCAGACAGCTCAGGAGCGATCGTTGTGGAGAACTTTAAAAATATGCCTATGCCCAGCAAAGGTCATATATCATATATTATGATGATGATGGTAAAACGATAATGATATAAAAACAATGTTATATAGCTTTTGACATCTGTCTTGCCGCAGGATCTCAAGCGTGTGACTGTAAACGCGACAGGTTGTGGGTTTGATCCCCAATCAAGGAAATTAAATGTTTAATCATTTAATTTCTTCCCTCTAGTAATAAGGTATAACGCGGCGTTGAGTTCCACCAACGCGCTAAAATGCTCAACACACAATACCTCAAATTTGGCAGAAAGTGGGGAACGGATTCTTGACACTAGGTTACCAATTTCCCACTGCCCACTCTGCTATATGCGGGATACAGTGGGAACCTAAAATAATAATTTAGTTATAACATAATAATTGCTGCAAAGTGGGGAGCGGAAGTGGAACGGAGTGTCTTGACACTAGGTTCCCGGGTTCCCTCTGCATACCCTGCCTCGTGCGGGATACAGCTTGAAGCTAATCTAATTTAATCTATAACATAATACGATTTTATAAGTACTTGTATTATATTACTATATTTTTTTTTTTCAACATTTTTTTCTTGAAAAATTGGGACTCTACACACCTTTATGCTCTATTTCAAACAGTCCAACAGTAAGTTGGCGTTAATGCTATTATAGTATGTTATATACAATTTTTGTTATATAGAATTTTAGATTCTCAACCTTCCCTCTGCCTTCGCTGGTACGTGCGGGATGTAGCGTGAAGCTGAAAAAAAAAACCACCACCATCTACTAAAATTTAGCGGAAAGTAAAGAACGAAGTATTGTAGCACATTATATACAGGATACGGGGACCAGCTCCGTAGGCAAGAAACTCAACAGTTGGTCTTTTCATTATTAGCGTTAATACATTCGTTCGTTCGTTGATTCAATTGATATTATTTTACTTACTATATATATCAATTGAAAATTGAAAAATTAATTGAAATATATTTTCAATTTAAATATTAAATGTTTTCATTTCTTCGCTCAAGGCAAAGCGCGGCGTTGAGTTCCGCCAGTCAACACGCAATGCCTCAAATTAAGCGGAAAGTGGGGAACGGAACGCAGTGTCTTAACACCAGGTTCCCAAGTTCCCTCTATCTACCCTGCCATGTGCTGAATATAATCTAGAGCTGAATGAGTGAGTGAGTTTATTGCTAACTTCAATTACAGGTATTACAGTCATATAGTATAGGCACGTAATGCACTTAATAGGAACAGAATGTCTTAACATTAGGTTCCCAGGTTCCCGCTACCCTACTAAAACTGGATACAGTGTGAAGCTAAAAAAATACAGTATATCAATAAATAAAATCGACATATTCGTAAACATGTAAACACATTAACCATATACAAAAGTTGGTTTATCTAACCAACGTCCGACATCACGTCAAATATTATGACACGCTATTGTTTTTAGTACCATAAACTCTGTGGTTAATTAGAATGTATATATCGGTGATAGGAGGTTCTTTCTATGTATCACGCACGTGGCAGGGTAACCAGAGGGAACTTGGGAACCTGGTGTTAAGACACTCCGTTACGTTCCCCACTTTCCACTGAATTGGAGGTATTATGTGTTGAGTGACAGATATCAACGCTCATAGAAGGTTAAAATCCATTTTATTACATTAGTTATTTCTTATTGAGTTTCTCCATGGAGAACTATCGATAATTTAAAAAAATGTCAATATATATATATATATATATATATATATATATATATATATATATATATATATATATATATATATATATATATATATATATATATATATATATTATATTTTCATTTATAATTTTGATGATGGCGTGACTTAATGAGGCAGGGTTTGTGGGTTCATTTTGCATTTCAATAATTATTTTTATATTATTTTCATTTCTTCGTTTTGATAAACAAAGTACAGGGTATTTCTTTTTCATAATTAAGACTTGTTTGTGTTAAATAAAACTTAAAGGTCTCGAAAAATTAATTAAAATTGGGGAACGAAGACTTAACACTAGGTTCCCTTTATCTATAAAGCTAAAAGAGGAAGAAAGAAACCAATATTTTTTATATTATTTTCAAAGGGGAAGTACAATTTTAGATTACAATATAAGTCCAACATAAATAAGTAATGCTAATTGTCATGAAATATTTATTTATATTATTATTTACTTATCATAAAATTTGACTATAATTTTTTTTTAGCTTCACACTGTATCCTGTACATGGAAGGGTAGGCAGAGGAAACTTGGGAACCTAGTGTTAAGTCACTCCGTTCCATTTCCGGTCCCCACTTTCCGCCGAATTTGAGGCATTGCGTGTTGAGTGGTGGAACTCAACGCCGCGTGTAGCCTTTTTACCGGAGCAAAAAAAGTGAAAACATTAAATATTTAATATTTTTACTATTTTTTTAAAGTGTTATCCCACACTTAGGAAAGAAAAATACTAAATTTAAAAACGTTTAAAAATTTGAACGAAGCAGGATTTGAACCCAGGATTTGAAGCAGGAACAAATGGCTTAGTGGTCAGAGCGCTTGGACGGATTCCAAGAGGCGCGGGTTCAAATCCTATTATTTAAGTTAAAAATATTGAATATTTTATTTCCTCGAGCTTGGATCGAACCCACAATCTGTCGTTTACAGACACACGCTTGTGCCGCTGCGCCACGACAGGCCTCAACAATATAACAATAAGTTCAAGCGGGCGAAGCCGCGTTCTGCTTACTAGTTATTCATATTTTCAATAACCAGCGTCATTTTAAAATTCCCGGTGTCATTTCGAAACAACAAAGGGTTTGATGCATTAGTAACGTGAGACCTGTGTGTTTGTTTGTTTGTTTTATTGATAGCACTGGCGGCGGGCGTGAGTTGATGGTACAGTGGGAACAAATAATTTTAAATATTTTTTTATTATTTTTAAGCGTTATTCTACACTTTTTAAATATTATTTTAATATAAATGTAATAATTTCTATACAATTGGCATATTTTTATTTTGTGATGGTAAATGTTTTTAAGGCATTTTTGTGTTAACTTTACATGTTGGGGCCGCTTGTGGCGAAGGGCACATGTGATACTGTAAACATCATGTTTGTGAGTTTAATCCTCATGCGAGGAAATATAAATTTAATATTTTCCTTTCTTCACTATAATAACAACATTTTTGTCTTGTTATCACGGCATATTAAATAGCGTGTTAAAATTTAATAATTCAAAAAATAAGCAGAAAAGTAGGGAATGAAAGAGTTTTAATGGATACAGTATGTCATAACATTAGGTTTAAATGTGCTTAGTAATTTATTATTAAGAATGTCTATATTATATATGGCTGTCGTGGCGCAGCGGCACAAGCGTGTGACTGTAACCGACAGGTTCTGGGTTCGGTTCCCACTCGAGTAAATGAAATATTTAATATTTACAATTTAAATATTTAATATTTCATTTCTTCGCTCTGGTAATAAGGCAAAGTGCGGCGTTGCGGTTCCGCCACTCAATACGCAATGCCTCAAATTCGGGGGAAAGTGGGGAACTGAAAGTGGAAAGGAGTGTCTTAATAGTAGGTTCCCGGATTTCCTCTGCCTATCCTGCCTCGTGCGGAATACAGCGTGAAGATAAAAAAAAAAGAAAAAAAAACATTTTTTTTTTATATATATTATACTCAATAATGTATTATTAAGAATGTCAATATCGAACATGTCTTAATTTATAAAAAAACCGATGTTTCACAAAATGAATAGTACTAATTACTACACTATATACTGATAGAGATAGTAAAAAGTTTAATTTGAGAAATATTATATAATTTTATGTCCAACCAACATTTTTTTTTGACACAAGTATACAAAATTTCCTTAAAAAATACATCGAATTCACAATCACCATCAACAATGCCAAATACTTAGCAACTGTGCTAACGGTAGCGATCTTATAATTCTATTCAACTAAACCTCTTTGTCTATAGTATTATATATTTTTAAACGATTTTTATTTAAAAGTGTGTAATAATCGATAAAATCAAAAATATTTTTATGTAAACCTTAGTGTACCACAGACTTTACGCTTCACGATGCTTTTAACGCTTTTTAGCGGTAAAATTACGTGTTTGGCTATCCGTGGACGTGCGAAATATCTTATATTTTAGAGATCCTCTTTGAAATACAGCCTTTTTTACCTATATCTATGTACATATATCTAATTATCACTTTTGTAAACGCCATAGGTTGTGGGTTCGATGCCGGCTCGAGAAAATGAAATATTTGGCGTTTCGTATCTACGATACTGGAGGAGGGTCACGTCACAGGTCAAGACCATGACATGTATGAAAAGGTTGATGACAGTGGACGGGGTGAAAGAGGTATGCCGAAGCCGTAGCGTTTGGCTCTCTCTTCTCTCTGCCTGCCCCGCTAGATCCCTAGCAAAACAACGTGAAGCTAAGTACGTAAGTAACTTGTGGCGCTAAACTCCGCGACTCAACACGGAACACTGAATGCTTCGATTTCGATGGAAAATGGAGAACAAGTCGGAGCATCTGAAAAAAAATTACCAAGATCCCTCTGCCTTCTCTGTTACATGCTGGATACAGCGTGAATGTGCTATCTTATGGAAGAGGAAGAGAATTCTCAACTTTGTTTTTTCCAGAGAGTCCATCGTATTCAATATATCTATATAAGATTAATATTCTTGACTTAAACACACATATATTTAAAGGCTCTGGGTTCGATTCCAACTCGCAATTTTTTTTTAATTCTTCTTTCTATTAAGAACAAAGCGCACTACTGTTTTTCCCTCATCACGTAAATAAACAAATTTGAATGCATAACTATCGCCTTAAAATATTATACATAGAAATTTTACAACGCTATTGTATTACAATATTTGTGCAAGAAAGGCACAATTTATATTCACCTGCAAACGAGAGTCGAATTTCATGAGAAGACACGTCAAAGATTATCATGAATATTATAAAGGTATTAGATTAGAATATTTTGATTCTCTATCAGCTTGGGAACCTAGTATTAAGATACTTCGTTTCGATCCCCACTTTCGCCTGAATTAGAGGCATTGCGAGGGAGGGGGGTTGGTGGGTGTGTTGGTTTGTCGTCCTTGCCTACCCTAATGTGATCTTCTGCCCACCCTGGAGGTTTTTCCAACAAAACATTTGCCCAATAACCAAATATACCACCAGACCAGACTAAGTGACTGACTAAAAAATAGAAAAAAAATCCTCATTAAAAAATTATATAATATAATTCATATATAATAAAATAAATAATTGTTAAGTATTTATTTGACTTTTTACCTATGAAATAAAGAACTATATAATAATATTCTACAAAAATTATTAATACAAAATCTTGGGAGGATGTATGCTTGTTCCACTTTACTGCAAAAACTACTGATACTTTACAGTAACATACCTTATACATCAGAATAACACTTAGCATACAATTAATAATACAAAGGATACGATTAATAATATATAGATAAATAACTCATAGGATACAATTTATGTAAACATATAAGCAGGCGAATTCACAGTACGCTATTTGTTCATATAAAAAGAAATTAACTGTACTGTAAATGACTAATCCATACTTTCTCTAAATTTTAGCAATAAAACTGTCGGTGTGTTTGTTTGTACAACCCGTTATGTTACAACAAAAGGCCTAAAACAAATGACTTGACTTCGAAAAGAATTTAAATTTTACTTCCGTTTATGATTTACTCGTATTATTACTTTCTTTTTGTTAAACCATAAGAAAATAACTAACAGTTAAAACGTGACTCAAGCACAAAATAATTTGATTATTCCAATATATAACTTCGTTTTGCAAATACAAAATATATTTTCAAACTGTTTTTTTTCACAAGTTTATCTATTTAAGAAAGTGCGGCGTTGAGTTGCGCCACTCACACGCAATGTTTGGTGAATTGCGTGGTCTCTGGTACACCCTGCTTAATATGCGGGATTCATTGTGAAGCTAGAATTGACAGTATTATTCCATTTTTGTTCTCAATAATTGTTGCTTTAATTCCCAGTGAAAGCAGCTGAAAGTGAGTGAGTTTTATAAATATATTAGTTGTATTATGAAATTGATATTGTATTAAAATTATAGTTGAGGCCTGTCGTGGCGCAGCGGTACAAGCGTTGCCTGTAACCGACAGGTTCTGGGTTCGATCCCCAGTCGAGGAAATGAAATTCATTTCTTCGCTCTGGTATTAAGGCAAAGCGCGGCGTTGAGTTCCGCCACTCAACTCGCAATGCCACAAAAATCGGCGGAAAGTGGAGAACGGAAGAAGAACGGAGTCTCTTGACACTAGGTTCCCGGGTTCCCTCTGCCTACCTTGCCTTGTGCGGGATACAGCGTGAAGCTAAAAAAAAAAAAATTAAAATTATAGTCTTGAGGCCTATCACGGCGCAGGAGCACAAGCGTGCGACTGTATACGCGACAGGTTGTAGGTTCGATCTCCACTCGAGGAAATGAAATATTTAATATTTGCATTATTCTCTTTGTAACAAAGCATAGCGCGGCGTTGAGCTCCGCCATTTAAGACGGAATGCTTCACAAAGCTCCCTATTATCCTGTTGTCTACCAAGACGTGTGGGAGAAATATCGTTAAATCATTGATTTAAATTAACGAACAAATCATATTATGTTATATAGTCAATTTACATTACCTCAGGTACATGAAATGTATCTCTATGACAACTTTTAGTTACTTTCCTTTGATCGCGGCTTCCAAGCCGCAGGATACCCTAAATCCTTTCCAACGGCAGCACACCAACGGCGTTTATTTACGGCACCTGTCTTTGAAAATCAAATAAACAATAGAA
This sequence comes from Eueides tales michaeli, assembly GCA_018249855.1. Classification (NCBI taxonomy): domain Eukaryota; kingdom Metazoa; phylum Arthropoda; class Insecta; order Lepidoptera; family Nymphalidae; genus Eueides; species Eueides tales. The sequence goes on along the minus strand of DWMZ01002811.1, from coordinate 4,254 downwards.
CTATTATTATAAATTATAACCAAAAACAACGGCCTAACCCGTTACGTAAAGTTTGGGAACAAAAGAAAGTTTTCAAACAAATATTTTATTATCTACAATTATTTGTATAGAATTTTTATGATGGTCGACTTTCTTTTAGGTTATATCTTGGTCATTTTTCTGTTTTCAAATATTATCTATAGATATAAATATAAAATTTCTCCCTTAATGAGTGTTTAGTCCCTTTCTTTATCTAAAACAGTTATGAGGGCCAATTTCTTAAAAATTCCAAGGAAACTGTACGAAAGAGAACGAACGTATGGCCTAGTCAGAGCATGTGGACAATTTGCAAAACGGCCAAACGTTAAAATTTTTATACATTTTTTAGAAAAGTATAGAACAAAGAACATTATAATTAGTCTATTACGTACTAAATTAGTTTCCTGATTGCAATTTCTCTTTTATTCATGCCGTAGAAAGATATAATTTTTAAGGCATTTAAACAACATTTTTGAATACTTCCAGCCTCTTAAAATCGTAATATAGAAAAAACACCCTTTGACTTCAGTGCGTGGTTATAAAAATGCGAGTGTAAAAATAAACATTCTTTTTTATTTTTGCGGTATGCAAAATGATTGATACTAGGCTTTCTGGTTCACTCTGCCAAACCTGCTAAGTGCGGGATACAGCGTGATGGTGAAAAAAAGTAATTAAAGGTTATATTATTACAGGCTTTCTCAGCAAGGAGGAAATCTTGCAAACTAAATTGAACCCATGTCACAAAGGCTAATGGAGTTGAGATATCGATAAATATCGAATTATGAATATTGTTGATAATCTAAAATGGCCGCCGCAACAAGATGGCGGAATTTTTGTACAATTTTTGGTACAATTATGAAGGGTACAGGTAAGGAGAATCATCTCAGTACAATAAAAGGTGGCCATTGGAATAAAGCAAAATTTTCAGATATACAAAATTTAAAACCAAACACACTTTACTCTGTTTATAACTGCTATATTGATATCATTCCCTGATGCTACACTAGCGCAGTATTTAAAGGAGGACAGTTTTTCAACTTTTCTCTCATATAAAATGGTTCTCCTCCTATATAAGTACAACCTCCTAAATAATAATAATAATAATAATAAATATATAGGAAATATATAGCAAACCCACGCACCAATAGATACCTCAATGGTGAATCTCATCACCACCCTACACAGTTATCTACCGTTGGCAAATCTTTGTTTCAGAGAGCCCGCCACCTCTGCGACGCTGAACATCTAGGGGACGAGCTTCGACAGGTGAAGACTGCCCTTCATTAGAACAAGCTGCCAGTTCCCCGCCAGCGTTGTCAGAAGACCAACAAGCCCCCCACAGTTGAGAGGCAGCCGGCACTTTTACCATATGTGACGGGGTTTAGAGACAGGATCGGCAACATCTTAAGAAGAGCTTCTTTTAAGACTATATTTAAGCCTAACAAGAAAGTGAGCCAATTCTTGATACCAGTGAAAAGTAATTTTGCTTTACAGTGTGCAGGTGTATACAAACTTGGCTGTGACTGTGGTTAATCATATATAGGTCAAACAAAGAAAAGCATCGGTGTTAGGGTGAAGGCGAAGCGAACAAACCCAACCATTACATTAGGTTTGATAAACCCCACATACTCGCTAGCGAAAATAAATATATCCCTAGGATGATCCGTGACGCTATTGAAATACAAAAACATTCTAATTTCAATAGAGAAGATGGTTGGAATCTTTCTACCACCACCCACTCTTAAAAACTTTAAAGTCTCAAACACACCACACCAGAGGACCAGGTACAGTGAGCTCATTCTGCAAGAATCCAAGGCAGTACGCGAGACAATTAAGGAATCGTTGGCGGCAGTTTGATATAATAATTATATCAACTGTCAGACGAATGCCACCTCAGTCTACCCGTGACCACGGGCTACTGTAAAGTGTACGAAACGTCGGGTTTCCATAAATGTTTAAAACTCAATATACGCGATTAATCAATTTAAAAAGTGTTTCATTTAAAATAAAAAATAGTAATTAATGTGTGAATACCAGTTACTTAATCTATAATAGATTACCAAAGCAAACGCCATTTTAAAATCATTTTCTAAGAAGAAACCAAACATAAAAGAAGACCCAGACCCCTTTTGTAAATTTACGTGACAAATACGAAAACAAAGGTGATTTCTACTGTATTATAAAACATAGTAAGTAATGACCATATTTTGACTACTTTGAACAATGCAATTTGCGAATTGCACTTGTTCTTAGAAAAAAACGACACAATTTCATATAAAATTGTCCAAGAAATGTGTTTTGTACTATGTTTATTATTAAATTATTTTAGGTCTGTTGTGGCACAGAAGTACAAGCGTGCGACTGTAATCATGACAGGTTGTTGGTTCGATATCACTCAAGGAAATTATATCTATGCTTATAATAAAGTCACTGTTCACTCTCTGTACATGGTAGATATATTAAAAAATCTTATACGGGATGTTTATTAATGTGATAATGCCCAAAATAATGATTTTTTTTGTCTGTTTGTTTGTCTATGCTAATCTCAGAAACGGCTAGCCAAATTTAAATGCAGTTTTCACTAATATATTTTAACAACTTTCCCTCAGCATTCAGTGTTTGTTTTATTCAAATAATTTGTTTTATTCATCATAAATAAAAAACAGTTGCGTCAGTTTAAATATTTAGTTCGGCAAAGTGCTACAATTTTCTTATTTTCAACGTAAACATGCTATCTTAAAAAAAAAAAAACAATAGTACAGTTCAAGCAGGCGAGCCGCGAGCACGCCGCTAGTCTCTTATACCTATATTTCTTTAAAATGAAATATAGAACCAATTGATCTTATACTAAATTAATTGTATTTATTAAGCCATATAGAGATTCCACAACATGATATATATGAAAAAAAAAAACATTTTTTTTGCTACAAAAAAAAACAATAAATAATAACAAAATCTAGGCTACTTAGTGATTGATTAGCTTCACGCAGTATATCGAACATGACAGGGTAGGCAGAGACAATTTGGGAACCTAGTGTTAAGACACTCCGTTCCACTTCCGTTCCCCACTTTCCGCCGAATTTGAGGCATTGCGTGTTGAGTGGCGGAACTCAACGCCGCGCTTTTTGCTCTATTACCAGAGCGAATAAATGAACTGTTAAATATTTTAATTAAAAATATTAAATATTTCATTTCCTCGAGTGGGAACCCACAACCTGTCGGTAACAGTCACACGCTTGCGCCGCTGCGCCACGATATGCACTTTTTCATAGAAAATACGACTTAAGAATTCTCTGGTAAATGCAAATTCCAATCCAAAACAAATTAAAAAAAAAAACAGTATCGACGCAGGCGCAAAAGCGTGCAATTGCAAATACGACAGGTAGGGGGTTCGATCCCCACTCAAAAAAATGAAATATTTAATATATTTACATTTTTATTTTACACATTATGCTCAGTTACGATTTTTATATCATAGGAACATAGAGTCTGTCCCGTTAGGTTCCCGCGTTCCCTTCACCTAACCTGCTAAATTAAAAAAAAAACACAGTTTTATCTCCAACAAATGTCTTTACTAAACTCAAATAATAACAACCTAGCAATTACCATATTGTATAGAGTACGCATTAAATTATTTTTTACTCTGACACGTACAAACGTGTGAACAATTGTGTTATTGTAAAGAGAATTAGCTATTTATGTTTACTTTGAAGTGTAACCATAGGTTGGCTTGAGAAAAGACTGACTCGGAAATCGAACTTGCGTTACTTTAGTATTGTTCAATGTTTTTTTTACAATTTAATTATTTCTTAGGTGTTTCTGTTAGGTGTAATAAAGAATTCGATCTCTATACGAAGAATTATTTTTTTTTGATATTTTCACTTCTTCGCTCTGGTTAAAACTAAGAGCACGGCGTTGAGATCCGCCACTTAACGAGCAATGTCCGAAATTCAATGAAAAGCGAGGAACTAAAAAGAGTGTCTGAACACTAGGTTTCCAAGTTCCTTCTGTCTACCCTGCCATGTGTAGAAGTCAATGTGAAACTGAAAAAAAGCGAAAATACTATCGAAAAGAAACATCTGGGCTCGAATCGATTATGGTTTTACGCCTCGCACTTGTAATGACATATTCTAGCTATATATATATATATATATATATATATATATATATATATATATATATATATATATATATATATATATATATATATATATATATATATATATATATATATAT
>DWMZ01002810.1:0-13598 GCA_018249855.1 Eueides tales michaeli | reverse complement strand
GTACGACGTTACTTTTAGTTTATAACGATCGTATGAGGCCTGACGTAACCGACAGGCTCTGGGTTCGATCCCCAGTCGAGGAGATGAAATATTTAATATTTTCAATTTAAATATTTAATGTTTCATTTCTTCGCCCTGGTAATAAGGCAAACGGCGGCATTGAGTTCCGCCACTTAACGCGCAATGCCTCGGCGGAAAGTGGGGAACCGAAGTGGAACAGAGTGTCTTAACACTAGGTTCCCGGGTTCCCTCTGCCTACCCTGCCTCGTGCAGGACACAGCGTGAAAAAGTATGACTATTGGCTGCAGACAGAAGTATTGCAAATGGGAATTCAAATGTGAAAACATTATCTCACGAATCTTATTAACTTTTTATCTTCACGAATATATATAGGTCTTAGCGCAGAAGCACAACGGACTGTAATCATAAGCACTTGTTGGTTCGAGTCCCACTTAGGAAATCGATTATTTTAGTTTCTTTATTCTGGCAAATACAAAATTAAATATTTATTTTCTCGAGAGGGCATTAAACCTACAATCTGGTGTATTTACTGTTAGTTACACGCTTATGCCCCAATATATTACACATATGTAAAATAAGTATTTAATTATTGATATTACATTTCTTTCGAAATACTAAAAATACATAGTTTTTTATATGTCATTACTATATTTAACATGAAAAATAATTATAGAACACCATAGTAGCGCCAAGGATTTAATCACCACTCGCAGGAACGAATTACTATTGACTCGCCCTGTTAAGACAGGATGAGTTATGGGACTCAATACCGGTTTCATCACTCAACACACAATATCTTAAAGTCATGCAGAACGTAGAGAAGGAAGTGTCTTGACATTAGGTTCCGTCTACCCTTGCTATGTGGATTAAAGTGAGACGCGAAAAAAAATTAAATGTTTCATGCTCTCCGGGCGTCCTCTTGCTATTTACGTGACCTTCCTCAAGCATTGCCGACAATGCACTAGCATAGGTCAAGATCAAATTTTTTTAAGCCATTTTTATTCTTTTAGCTCCACGCTGTTTTCCGCATATAGTAAGGTAGGTACAGGGAACCTGAGAACATAGTATTAGGAAATTCCGTTTCCCACTTTTTCTCGAATTGAGGCATTTAGTATTAGTAGGCATTTAATAATATTGCTTTACCTCGTAAAGTAAAGCGATGGAAATATAAAATATTTCATTCCTTCCAGAGGGAATCGAACCCATAACCTGTAGCGCTTAGCTACACGCTCATGCCTCTGTCCCCCGACTGGTCTCTTGTTGATGTGATAATATAAAAATAAGATAACAGTATAACAATGTAATAGTCAAGTGTGTAACTTGTCAAAGTCTCTCGCTGTAAGTGGACGCCATATTTTTTGCTTATAAAAACTAATGAGCATGACGGATTCCTCGCAGCGAGATACAAGGGTTATAAATTGTGTCTGTTTTCGGCTTGTACTGGATCTTGTAGAATTTCCGTATGTAAACGACGATCAATTACTGTGCTATTTAGCTCATAGTATGTTTGATTGTTTCTCTTAGTTAGGTAGAATAATAGATAGGTAGATATATAATACATAACCGTACTGTAGAGGAGTGCCACGTGTCCAGATTATGTAGATGATACTTTATATTTGTGACGCACTGTGCTGTGACGTACTGTACGTTTAGAAAATTCGGCAGCAGGTATTAAGTCAAACAGTTCTCCTGAACACTCCCCATGATAAATGCCAAAGTATCAAGTCCTTCACAGATCATTGGGTCCCCAACGATTCGAACGACATTACGTTGTATGCGATCAAATGGTACCCAGATTTGCTTACAATATACATATATGCATTATTTTATTAAAAGTCGTATCGTCATAAACTGAAGAAAAAATAGACAAGGTATGACTTACCTTCGTCTGCTGCTTAAAGATGCGACAAATATATAAAGATTGCAAGATTAATTTAAGAAATCCTTATCCTCTAAGCTCTATACAGTTGTGAGAGATGCGCTGGTTATAAACCGGCGGAGGGACATCGTCCTGTTACTTTTATTTATTCATATATTTCCTCTTCATAGTTTTCTTCAAGTAGACAGCCTCACAGATAGTGTCGCTTAAATAATTAAGATTGATTACAGAGAGGGAAAATGTTTTGGGAAATAAGTAATAAGGAAATCGTCGATCACGGAACAAATCTGTCCATCTACAGTATAACGATACGAAGATGGTTGTGATCAATGATCGGTTATATTGTATATTATTATTTTATTATTTTATACATATCTATTGCAATATTATAAAGATAAGTTTGTTTGGTTAACGCGCTAATCTTAGGAGCTATTGATTCAAATAAAAAAAAATATTCAATATATTTTTCATTGATTCATTTATTGACTTTATAATTAATATATTTGCACACGATGCCTATAATTCGGTGGAAAGTTGGGAACTATGGAGCGATGTAGTAATTTTAACAATATACACTTGTGTCTCTTGTGTCTCTTATTATTACGCAATACTTTTTTTAATATTAGAGTGTGACAACTCACACTAATTTTGAAATTTATTTTTTTAAAATAATATTTAGTAGAAAATTCTCGTCTTAGCATCCGATCACGATAAGATTCGCTCTTAGAAATATTTAATGTGCAGGGGGTCTATCCATTCACTTATAATTAATTAATTATAGGTAATTTTCAATTATGAGTCAAGAACCAGAACTCAACGCCGAACATTGCCACTATAAGCGGGGTTATGAATAGGAAATAGTTTTCCGAGTGTGTATGAGTACATGACAAAGGCCTTATTACGGCACATATTACACGTTTTCTGTAAATAAACCCATAATTTATATCTATATCTATATAAATAATTAAATGACAGCAACACGTTATTTTTGTCCTAACATTGGGTCTTGTCTAACCATTAGGTTCCCAGGTTCCCTCTGCCTATTGATACAGAGTAAAGCTAAACGGAAAAGAACACAAATATTGCTTTGATTACTAACAAAGGTTAACTTCCAAAGTTGAAACTCAACGCTATCTTGTTCCTAAATAAAAATTATTTTCTGCATCAACATTTATAATTGGGCACAATAAGAAAAATAGATAAACGTCCTTTTGATAAAGCAGCATTTAAATATATATTTTATTTTTTTTATATACCGGGCTAGGCAGTGAGTACCTAGTGTTAAAATTTCCCTCCCTTTTTATTAAGACAGTTCCGCTCTTCACTTTCCGCCGAATTACAGGAATTGTGTGTGCGCTCTTTACCTTGTTGCTACAGCGAAGAAATGACTTGTTGAGCTTACTAATAGCGCGTTCTTTCTAGCTAAATTATAGAGGTGAAGCTTTAAAATATGTTTACATCTTAGTACTAAAAATTGGCACATTTAAATGAGACCCTGAGTCAGTTTAGAGATATGGTTTAAAATATATTGGTTATGTCTTATTAAGACAAAGCGCGGCTCACAGTTCTAGTTGCCACTCAAACTAGAACTAGAAGAAAAAAGAATGGAAACGGAATTTCTTAATATGACATTGGAAAAATTCTTTAAAATGATTGCATTTTAATGCCAATAAAATATTATGCTTATTAACATGTTCTTAAAGTGTATGAGATTATAGTGTCTAATATTAGCCGTGTCATAGTAACGTATAAATATGTTACAAGAGACCAGGTCTGCTATCGTCCGTGAGCGGGTTCGATTTCTTCTGCACGCATGTTTTATTATATGTGTTTTATTTGCTCCCTCTGGTTACAAAGTGCGGTATTGCTTCCACCACTTAAATATGTAATGTTTTGAATAAGAAGCCTTATAATTCAGCATGTTATAACATGAATCTGAATATGGAAATAAAAAAAAAACTAATATATAAGCGACAACGATTACAGAGGTAACTTTGGAAAATGTTTGATTGTGCAGTGTAGATTATAAATAAATAAAAATACAATTAAAGTTTAGACCGAGCGAACTCTACGGTTATATAAATAAAATATAGATAATAATTAACATTTTTCCCTTATAAGTGTCCATAAATAATCAATACAAGAAAGAACAAACTCAAAATATTAATTCAGACAAATAAAAACTAAACTCTATATAAGAAATTAAGATTTAAGTTCCTACAACGGCGGGACGCGACACTAAACGAATTCAAAGGAAGTCACCAAAAGCTCCCAGTTTAACACAATAAAGCTTTTTACATAAAGTTTACTTTCATCTCAGTTCGGGGCCGACACTCGCTTGGCGCAAGCTGTCAACGCACGTACCACGCATAGAAATAGCTGTATTCCTTTACCCGAGCTAAATCGCAAATATTGTAAGTAAAATAATAATGTTCTGTCACACGTATCTGTATCACGTAAATGTTTTTTACACATTAAGGTACTAACTAACTATATATTAACTATATTGTTTTCTGTACTTTGAAATGTCGATTGTAATTTAAATGATGAAATTAAACTACCATACAAAATATACGAGTAGATATTGAGGCCTGTCGTGCCGCAGAGGCACAAGCGTGCGAATGCAAACGCGATACATTGTGGGTCCGATTTCTTCTCGAGAAAATGGAATATTTTTCTTGTGTTGGTAACGAGGCGCAACACGCGCGCGCGCATTCAGTACTGTAACTGATCATATAGATTATACAAAAAAATGAAAAACGGAAGTGCATTAATGGGTACGGAGTGTCTTAACATTAGATTTCCAGGTTCCCTCTGCTATTAGTTCATTTCGTTCTTAACAAATAAAAACAGAGAACATGATCTTTCTACTTAATTGACGGAAAGCTCTCGCATTAATAAAAATAATTCAAAATTTAATTACAGTTTGAGTCGAAGCTTTCTGAAGCCTGGGGGAAGTAAACAGATTATACAATTTCACTCAATCTTCCATTAAAGATTAAATTACAATATTGGGATTTACAAATCTTACAGGAACTCCTTTAAGTATAAGCGGCGTTATTGCGCTACAAAAGATTCAAAGTTTTAAAATGAAGTACAAAATACTCTATGCTTATCATTTACACATCAACAGACTGTCTTAACATTACGTTATATATTTTTAAAATATTTAAAGTGACACTATAAATACTTTATTCTAAAATGATTTTTCTTTCCAAAGTGTCGAATATCACTTTAAGCATGTTAAAAAATATTTTATAAATACCAGCTCTCTTGCCAAATGATTATTCCAAGCAATTATAATTAGCGTAGCAAAAATTTGTAAAAATCTGCCTACTGAGAATTCAAATTCAAACATTTTTATTCAAAATAAGAAGATACAAGCTTCGTTTTTTGAACTTCAAACAATTTACCACCAATTAACTAAAGTTACTGCCTTAGACCTGAGAAGAACCGGTAAAAGAAGCGGGACATGTCTTTTTTTATCAAAACTTGATGCTAACAAAAATAAATTATAGCAAGCGTATAAAGTTTTTAATGTAGATAGATTAGAATGTATGGCTAAGTTGATTTCAATAGGCAATTAGATTCAAGAACTCGGTAAATAAACGAAAAAAGAAACTAAATATTTGTAGAAAATGAATCCATATTAGAAACCAACAAGAACTCGTTAACTACAGATTGAATACTAAAAATATTTACATTAATTATCTGCTTAAACAAAGTGCGTCTTGGATATTCGCGGTATTATTACAAGTCATATCGAAAGATTCGTAGAGAGCAGTTCGTGAACAACAAAGCTCTCGATGATCGCTAAAGAAATATTTTCCAAACACTTCAACGCCAGTATTAAGTTTTAAATCTCATTATTAAGAAATCTTTCTGTTATTTATACTATAAAGATATATCTATTTACTAGTTTTAATGATATTACAATGTTAACTCAACTACTTGTAGACGTAAAAGTTTAAAAATTTCATTAAAAATAGCTTCACGCTGTATCCGGCATACTGTAGGTTCGGCACACCTCGTAGGGCACCTAGTACTCAAACTCTCTACTCCCCACTCCGCTGTTTCAAGGGAATATTTGTGGAGCTTAACACCGCGGCTTGTTTTGACTAAATTATTTATATATATGAAAAATTCAAAGCACTGCTTATAAAAAAATATCTAGATTATATACGTTTGAATTGCTCATTAGCGTTTAAAGAGTATAGAAATGCTACAATATATGTGAAACAATAATACATTTAAAATAGATAAACCATGGAAGTTCCACACACAAAATTACTGTTCTATAAGTAGAATTTGTTTAAAATGTAATATACAAAACTTTATCCTCTAGTTTTCTCATCTATACAGATATTGCACGTGATTAGCGTATTCTAACGCCACGCTTAGATTTCCTTTCAACAACCAAATAAAATAGTTCTCCCCAGTTGGCCCCGAACTCCCGACCATCGGACATTCACACAAGCATTGTACCAGAATGGAATCTATTACTTTAATACAATATTTCTATCATTGTTTGTTGATTTATTAGGTACATTTCTATCAATAATATTCGTAAGTACAAATAATAACTCAAATAAACGCTGCGCCAGTGCTGAGTCTCTGAGAGCTCGATACTCTGCGGTCACAAAATATAACATTCATATTTCTATGTAAACTTTAGATCGTGTTCGTGGAAATTTATTTTACTAATAGTATTTTCTATATTTTATTGTATATTTATTTTATATGTTATAGTAGCAATGCCCACACGGCTTCACCTACTTGAAACGTACGTTATATTTATACGCTCATATTAAATGGATTAAGGGAAAATTCATTCTATTCCAAAGATAAGCGTGCACGAACAGTAAGACAGTGTAATAGTTAAATTATGAATCTAAGAGTTGTTATATATTGGTTAAAACATCCGGCGCGGGGTCGCGATGCGTGCACTGATTCACATTTTTGTTTATTGCAATAAATATATGTATAGAAAGAGGGAACCAGGGAGCCTAGTGCTAATACACTTTTATAGAGACTCCTCCGCTTCCCATTTGAATTACATTTTTCAACATTCAATATTCAACAATCTCACATTTATTCTAACAACCCCACATACTCGTAAGTCACGTCAATCTTTAGGCGGGAGTCAAATATTTATTGAAGTATCAATGACTATATCCGATTAGGTTCGCGTTGTACTGCGCTACTCCGATGCAATGTATTTGGTAGAGATACTGTAATATTTATAAATATTTGCAATTTAATTATTTTACTAACAGATTTGTTAGTTTTACATTCCAATAATAATAATTAATTTTTATACTTCATATTTAAATAAGGAACATTTAAATATGTTTGCGCAAACTATTTTACAATTAATAAAAAAATACGTTGTTTTCTCGGTCTATTTAAACAGAATAAGTTATTGTATCTCCCTTAGTAAATATTCTTTTCCTGAGTCTATTAGTAAAAAGTTTTGGATATAATATCATGTGTGAGTGTAAAAAATATCGGAAATTGTTTATATGTAATTTATGGAGAAGCTTTACTTCAACTGCACGAAAAAACAAGAAAATATACGGTTTTCCCTTTCACCCTGTGTCGTGAGGGATGATTTATGTACAATATTTCAATATTGTTTAGTTTCAGTCGAACATTACATTTAAGCTTATATTATTATATTTAATTACTTTCTTTAAGCTTGGTGTCTGTGACGTCGTCGTGGCGTAGGGGTACAATGTTGCGTTTGTAAACGCGACGGTTGTGGGTTCGATTCCTCTCGCGGAAGTGAAATATTTATTACGTTAATTTCGTCGCTCTTGTTACAAGAATAAACTCTTCTTTAATAGTGTAAGTAATATACATAAAACAAACTTAAAACCGCAATAAAACAAGGGCACGGATGTGGTATATTTAAACAATTGCCTCTTCATTTGTTAACACATGTTAGTACTAGAGCAAGTCACGTAACAGCTATTTTAATCAAGTAACGACCTCTTTCTTGTAACAGTCTCAATATATAAGTTACATTGAGGTTTAATTAGCCGCTTGATATAATTAATTGTAGCTGTCTAAAAATAACATATTTGTACATTGACCAGGACTACGAGAGTGACACAATAGTAGGGGGTTCCCCAATTTTTCTATTATCAAGTCATATTATTTACAATACCCACTTGTAATAATTCTTTTGACTTGATAATAGGAAAATAGTTACGTTCTGCTTTGTTAAGATAACTCATGAGCAACGAATTTAGTTTCTTTCTTTTATTCGTTACTCAAAAGAGAACAAATGGAACCCTTATAAGATCACTCCGTAATACGTTTGTCTGTTTGTTCGTCTGTCAAGAACAGTTTTTTTCACAGGTTATAAAATTAATGTCCAACTTGCAGGTACATATTTCTTTGGAGCACATAAACTATTATTTCATGCTTACATTCAAGCTAAAATACTTAAGTAAAATTATAACTATAGTTACTATACTTATAAAAGTTTACCGTCAGAAAATCCTAAAGCTCAATACAATGAGTAATCACAGAACATATTAATTAGGATTAACGTTGTATTGAAAGAAATATCTTGTGTTTAAATATATGAAGACAGAAATATTTATAATAAATCATCTTCGATATAATCATATTTATAGTATATATGGGCGCAAATCATTGTGGAATATTGTTATTGCTTTTAAAAATATTTTATACCTTTAAAATTGATATTATAAATAACCTTTTGTAATAACAACTTATATTTTGAAATATTTTAATTTATAAAAAATACTGTATTGACTATTAAGTTTCATAATATTAAATAATTGCTTAGTTGTTAAAATTAAATTATTAAATATTGAAAATAAGACGAATTGAAATTAATATAATTATTCCGAGCCTTATTTAATTTAATTATTATAAACAATAAATAAACCTTGCTTTAATGTGTATCCTGTTAGTGGCGCCCTCGCCATCTTTAAGCTAATATAGTTAAACATGAAGATTATTTATTAAAATTATTGTAATTTGTGTAAAATAAATTATTTAAAGTAATGTAAAATTCTTAACGTAATTAATTAAGAATATTGAACTATTTGTTACTGTATAATTTAAATTATTTGTTATAACGGAAGTTGCAGTTGCAAGTTGTGAAATTCATTGTGTTTCGTAATATAAAAGGCTCTGATTTCTGTACAACGGGGGAATTCTGTACAAGCTATCGTACGAGAATAAACCAAACTATATTACTGTGCGTTTTCATTATACAAATGGACACGCCACTTGAAAATACCGGCGTATCGCCGACATATACGTAGGTTTATGTATATATGTGGGTATAAGTTATAAAAATTTAGACCGTCGTGGTGGAGTGGAAAAGTGTGATTATAAATGCGACGATAGTGGGTTTGATTTTTAATCAAGAGTACATTTTTTTAAGCTTTACAATGTATGCCTACTGGGGTAAACGCTACAATCTCCGCATACCTCTTTCGCCTTGTCCACTATCATCAACCTCGTCATACATAGCACGAGGACCCCCAGAGGACTCTAGGGGTCCTCGTACTTTTTACGTGACCTTCCTTTAGTATCATCGATACTGTTTTTTCTACTGCTCTATGAGGGAAGAAGTACGTGCAAATTTAAATGCTTATATAAAAATGTGTTTATTTCAAGCCAGTAACATTACGTCATCCAAATCGCGTACACAAAATTTTGATATGTCAAAATACTTGTATGTAAATTTCATTTTGTTCATTTAACAAAATTTGAGAGAGAGAACTGACAGAAAGATATAACATCTTATTTCCTGGCCTAAAGGCCAGTCGAGTGACAGGATCACAAACGTACGAATTTCAAATCTCGATACACGAAATATCTCTAATTAATAACTATATATTTTTATTTCTTCCATTTTTATATAAAGTGGGAAAGGAACATATCTTAATAGAAGTGTCTTGGCACTAGGTTCCCAGGTTTCCTCTTCCTACCCTGCTAGGTGAAGGATATGGTGTGAGGCTACTAAATTCTTCATATAGATCTGCCACCTATAAAAAATGACTTATTTCAGACATCATTTCAAGACTTATACCTTTTGTAAGTTCATATTTATTGAAAATATTTGAAAAAATAAGAAAAACATTTTTGAATAGAAATTTGAATGTATTAAGACTAGAAAAAAAATAATAATGTAGAAAAAATTGGTAGGGACGACTACCGAACCCCCGTCTCTGTTACTATAGTTTCATATAAAAACGTTAAGGATATTGAATTTCGTACAACTTACTACGCACGCTAATATTTAATAAATATTATGTCGAGATTTCGACGTCGACATAGAACTAAATTAGTCATAAGCTCTTGGGCCGCTGCGAGCAAATCCTTTATTAAGCCATTTCCAAAACTTGGCGGCGGCTGGAACAGAGTGGAATGGCGTACTGTTATTATGCTATATAAATGACTACTGTACTTACAATACAATAGTTAATAATCGTTTACGGACAATGGAAGAAATACCTTACTTGTATTATATTTGGAAAATTTTGCAACGATGGATGTTTATTTCATCTTTACACAAACACTATTCATATTTATATCCAATCATATTTATATCAAAAAATGCTCTGTTAGGTTATGTTTACCTTGTTGCATTTTGTAATACTGCTAACAGATGGTGTGGAACCTTGCATTAAGATACTTTGTTCCCATCTAGACAATTTCGTTCCCAATAGATAGATAGAAGTCGAGTGGTAATCCAACTCAGAACCGTCGCGTTTATAGTCTCGACGAACACGACAACCTCTAAGTTATTCTCAAATATACGAAACCAGCCATTCGTAAATAAGGAAACGAGCAGCATAATAATAAGATGTTGGCCATTTTTATGCAGTTTTGTTATTTCAAGTTGATTAAATATATTTGATATTCTTCAATGGTTTGGAAAGTAACGGAAAAGCTTTGGTATTTTTTGTAATATACTAATAAACACATTGAGATTTTATATTTATTATGTTCTGATTTTAGCGTCGTGGTACATCGACATGACTTCTATAAGTATTTATAAGATATACATAAATAATAGATCAGGTCAGCTATCGTTAGGCAAATCATGGCGCAGGGAGATGAGCGATTACCACTGAAATGAATAAAATATGGTCTATTATCATTTTCCTCGCTTTGGTACCAAGGCAAAGCGCGGCGTTGAGTTCCGCAACTCAGCATACAATTACCTCTACTCTGCGGAAATTGAAGAACGGAAGTGTATTATTGGGAAAGAAATGTCTTTATATTAGGTCGCCCGAAGCATGCGTGCGTGAAGCAGTTTGTATAAGTCAAGCAGCAGTTTATATAAATATGTTTTGAAAAACACATTGTTTTTTTAAGTATTTGTATTCTAGTTCAAACTATACAAGTACTCTAGTAATACCTACTCTATTAATGCATGTCTAAAAGATAATATACAAAAAAAACAGTACAGTTCATGGGCAATGCTAAATGTTGTGGAATCCATACACGAGAAATTCAAATATTTTACTTTTTTCATTTCTTCGCTATACCATAGCGCACAAGGCAAATCGTAACGTTGAGTTCTACTCAACGCGGCAGAAAGTAGGGAATGGAAGTTTCCCAAGGTTCCAAGTAATTTCTGCCTAGCCTGACCTCACGCGGAATCAGACTTAACCTAAACATGTGTTTATAAAAAAAATAGTATTTATTTCACGTTTCAGAAATAATGCCTTTGACATCTGACCTATCCCGTGGCACCGAAGAATTTTCTAACATTCAGACGCATAAATAAACTTTAATGGTATTTAAGAGAGATTACTAAAGGACAAATCGTTTATATAAATTTAAAAATATGTATAATAAATATCATTTGGTATGTTCTTGAATTGAGATAAAGGAGAAAGATCTTTATAGTCTATGTTGATTTTATTTTTTGTTACAGTTTTTTGGTTCGATTTTTGCGGAAATCAATTATCTGTATTTCCGGTAGCAAGAGAAAGCGCAATGTTGAGTTCCGTTTCCTCAACCAATGTTTAATCATTGAGGCTTGGTGTGCGTTACATACGGGACGAATGAGATATGTTTAACTAAAAATGACATGTCTAAACATTTTAAATAAGCCGCGGTTTTAAGTTCTGTTACTTCGTATTCAGTATTTCAGATTTTAGCAGAAAGCGAGGTACAGTTTATTGTTAAACTCGGTTCAATTCGCTATGTTGCATTAATTAATAAGGTTATAATAACACAAAATGTAACTTGTCAATATTTAAAGTATTTATTACACGTCAAGATGCAAAGTGGCTGAAGAGTAAACATTACGAGAAGTGCGGTGACATTCCAATTTGCTATCACAAAAACACATTACGCATACAAAATTGAATAAGGATTTCGTATAATAATAATTTATATTGGGGTGAAAACAATTTTTCTTATTTTTAAGGATTTTGTATCATAAAAGAAAGTGTACCCTTTATAGGGTCACTTTGTTGATCGTCTTTCCATCTCAAGATGGAAATTAGCGCGGAACTCCTGGAGGGCGAGTCCAACTCGCACTTGACCGATTTTTTTTGCTTCCTGCAGTGTCAAGAGAACAAAACCGGAGTCGTCACATTTTTTTGCGAATTTATTAATATAAAAGATTTTTAACAGTGTAAATTGCTGCAACCAACCTTTTTAAGTATTGGCACATATTATTACACTAATAAAAGCCGCTGTGATTCAGCGGCGCAGCGTGTAACATAAACGCCATGGTCGTGGGTTCGATTCCCACTCGTATGAATATACATTTTACGGCACGTTAATAGTTTCCATGTAACAAGCAGTACAGACAGAGCGTCAGATAATCTAGCAATTGATATTGTAACGTATATTTATGGAGAAATAAGAAATAATACTAAAAAAAAAGTATTTACCTAAGTTCCTCGCATCCACATCACGTTAACATAATTGCAAAATCGAAATTGAGGGTAAGATTATAGTATAATTTTCTACTCGGGTCTTTGCACGGTTGATTCATTCATAAAAAATCTAACATATTAGACATTTCCACATCAACAGATCTTGAAATTAGGGAATCTTTTTAAATTCATCTATCGAAGAAATATTATTTCAAGTGTGAAGTGTAAGTGTTAAGACCCTTCTCCACACATCGTCCAGTTACTATACATTGTTTAGTGACATAACTCAACGCTGCGCTAAATAGTTCTTTTTCCTCAAAAGGAAATTGAGCCTACATCTGACTCCTCCTCCTCTGTCCTCTTCCTCTGTGCCACTATAGTGTCTAGGAAATATATTTCCATATATAATATTTACAGTGGACAGTCGTAATGCAGGGTCACAAGCATGTGACTGTTAACGCGAAATGTGGGTGCGATTCCCACTGAAGCAGAGGGAACTTGACAACCTAGTGTTAGGACACTGTGTTGCCATTCAATTACTTTCTTTTCTCACTTTTCGGCGAATAAAATATTGCCTGTTTTGGAAGCCAGAGCTGCGATTTTGACTCGTTATCAAAGCAAAGAAATGAAAATAATAAACATTTCATTTGCTGTTGTGGGGACTGAGCCCACAACGCGATACAAGGATACAATCGTACGCTTGTACTCCTGCGCGACGATAAGATTCATCTTTCTCGAATTGCTACCCTCTATGGTTCCTAAATATAAAATTAAACATTAAAATACTTTAATATGAGCTTACTATAATC
>DWMZ01002809.1:0-13600 GCA_018249855.1 Eueides tales michaeli | reverse complement strand
TCTTTTTTTTCAGCTTCGCGCTGTATACCAATTATGGAAAGCAGAGGAAATTTAGGAACCCAGTGTTAAGACACTCCGTTCCGTTCCCCACTTTTCGCGAATTTGAGGTATTGCGTATTGGATGGCGCAACTCAACACCGCATTTTGCCATGTTACCAGGACGTAGAAATTAAAACATTGAATATTTAATTTGAAATAATAAATATTTTATTTCCTCGTGGGGATCGAACCCACAATCTGTAGCATTGACAGTCCCACGATTGCGCTTTTGCGTCACGACAAGCCTCACATGCCTCAAATTACATTTAGGTTTTGATAATAATCACCCAATCTATAATATATAATATAATATGAGATTTGATCATTGTCATATTGGTCTTTATCGTAGAAACGAAATTGAAAATTATCTGATTGATCATACGATAGAATCCACACCCATATTTTATATAATAATATTATAAAAATACAATAATGTCTTCATTTGGTCTAAAAAATATTTTAGAAAATTTATTAAGAAATTTAAAATAAGAAGACTCGAAATCGCACCTAGGTTGCGTATCTCGGATGCGGGTTCGTTTCTCAGTAAATTTAAAGGATTTTTTATCTTAAGTTCGTCAAATAAAATAAAAATTAAAAACAGTGTCTTAACACTAGGGTCGTTCAGCATATCTTAGTTAAGAATGGTAGAGGATTAAAAATAAAACGTAAGCAGTAATATTTATAGTAAATCATTTTTATATAACATAAAAAAAAAATTAAACATGACGCTAGATTATACTATAACATTGTAATAAATGGTGTGGCTGAACGTAAGCATTAATTTCACATTCTGCTGCAATCATCCGGATGATTCTGACACTAATTAAAGTATTTAAATTAATCTAATACATTCGTTTCGTCGTTCTGGTAATGAGGCAAAGCGCGGTGTTAAGTTCCGCTGTTCATCAAGTAATGACACCAGGATTCGGTGGAAAACGGGAAACGGAAGTGCCTTAATGGAGAACGGAGTGTCCTACAGGATACAACGTGCAAATAAAAAATCATTAAATAATTTAAAGTAAAACTAATCTGCTTACAATGTAACATGTGCCTACCCTGCTATGTAAAAGATACAGCGTGAAGTTTGTCTAATGTCTAATGTGTAGACGTCTGAAACTACCCTTTTGCGTATTCTATGAGCATAAAGATACAGAACTTTTAAATTATATTGTATCACCTCTACTTATATTATAGTTTAAAATTACAAAGTCAAGAATATATACAGAAGAAAAAAAAAATTAACTCTCATTTTCTGCATAACATTTCATTTGGCAAACGTAACGAAAGAAAATAACGTTTATTTAATTTGCAACCTGAAGCAACTATCCATATAGGCTTTTAATTTGATTATTACCGGAGTTAACGCGGTTGAACGGTTGGAAATTACGCGGTCGATGGGCAGTCGCGCACCGTCTGCTAA
The DNA here is from genome assembly GCA_018249855.1 of Eueides tales michaeli. Classification (NCBI taxonomy): domain Eukaryota; kingdom Metazoa; phylum Arthropoda; class Insecta; order Lepidoptera; family Nymphalidae; genus Eueides; species Eueides tales. Next base: position 12,141 of record DWMZ01002809.1, on the reverse strand, counting down.
CAGGATAAACTCTTTAAAATATTATTGGTTTAAAGCATTCGAAATTGAATGTAGCTTTGTAAAGTATAGAGTTACGTTAACTTCATATATTGATATGATTTAAAAGTTTAACCGTAGCACAGTAGTATAACGTGGCGTGCGTCGGTAAACATTACAGGTTACAGGGTTCGATCCTCACTCTAACACATAAAATATTTATTAGTTTCGTTTCTCTACTTTGATAAAAAGGAAAAGCGCGGCGTGATGGAACCATCACACAATACGCAATGCCTTAAATTCTATTATTAAGCGGAATTAGGAACAGAATGGAGTGTCTCAACCTATTGTTCTCAAGATTCCTCTGCCTACCCTGCCATGTGTGGGATACAGCGTGAAGTTCGACAGGTTTCGAACTTAGGTACATATTTTTAAATAGATTACTTAATATTTTAACTTATTTATTTCTGCTATTTGGTAAAAGAATATATTTATCGTCGGCTATATGTAAGTGTAAACCAGCTATATTTTTTTTGTTATGTGAAAAAATCGACCTTCATTTATTTCATATACTAGCGAACACAAATTATTATGGAAATTGCAAATTTTGACAGTATACATATACTAATATTTTTTTTTAAAAGGTCTTTATTAAGGTATATGTTGCAGATTTGTACTCTAAAACTCAGTACAATATATTTTATTCTACTTTATTGTAACAATGTTCGGTATAGATGTAAGTAAAAAAGTCAACTTAAAGTATTGAAAAGAGGATGTAGTAAAAGAGCTGTATATAAAACCTAAGGATAGATTGTCGATATATTTCTGTGACAATATTTAAATTACAATCTTGTTATTTGCTTGTTATTTAAGAATTTAACTCAATTATTAATTCTAGAGGACTATTTTCTTACCGCCATCTTATAAATATATGTAAAAAATATTATCGTTTGTTTCTTGTCGTGGAAATCGAACAAGTGTGATAGTTTTTTTGGCAATTTTTTTCTAAAAAGTTTTCTTTTTTAGTCGGGATTTTTTTAAATATGCCAAAATATTAGGAGTAGGTTTATTATTTTCTTTTATTCGCATCGGGCTATGGCCCGCAAGTAGTAACAGTTAAGGAAATTTGGGGATATAATGTAAAGTTCACTCCGTTTGCATAAAGACAAAATCGTTCCTCACTTTCCTCCAAATTCTGGAGGTATTATGTGTCGAATGGTGGAACTTAATACCGCGTATGACCACATTATCTAAGTGAGAAAAAATATTGTATGTTAATTTTCTTCGAGTGGGAATCGAATCAATAACCTGTCGAGCTTACAGTCGCACGCTTTTGGTCAGATATATTCACTACAAAATAAGTAATACAATACCAAAGCAACATTTTTACGACAAACTAAAACATCGAATAGTTTCCGGTCATCCAACATGTGTCCAGACCTCCTAAACTTCTGTTAGAGCACTTCCTGTTTGTTTAGTTCCTTTACTATTTCGCATAGTACTTACGTAGCAGCTGCATACTTGTCTAAGTTGCCGAAAGAGAAGTAACATTCTGTCCACCTGCGTTCTTATTGCTACGGTAAAAGATCGTTTTAGCGATAAAAAAGTAATATAGTAAAGTAAAGGAATTGAAACATTGATATAAACTATACTAATATTACAAAACTGTAGCTGTATGTACATCAACACCCACATTGAATATTGAGAGTTTAGCCGATAGTGGAAAATGGAAGTGTCTCAATAGGACACTACGTTCCTTATTATTATCTATTTACATCCTCTATATGAATTTGTATTTATATAATTATATATTTACCTATCTATATATTTATTATTTATGTTTATTGTATTTATGTATAAGTGTATGTATGTTAGTATATATGTATATGTGTATGCATATTTATGAAATATATGTATGTTTTGTATTTATTTTTATTAAGTTAATAGTTGTTTACTCCGCGACTTTCTCTTCCACTTTCATTGGTTGGCTGGAAGAGATTTCTTTTAGAGCCCGCTATTTAAACCCGCCATTGTTAACCGTACCTTTTACTACTAAGTATAGGATAAAAAGTAAAGCTAATAATAAAAATAAAATGACACAAAGATATTGAATATTTGTTGACTAATGAACTGGTTTGAATATAATGATATTTTTGTATTGTATAGATACTTCTAGAGTAAGGGTATAAGATACTATATATTTTTAACACATTTAAAGTAATATGCCATATTTCAGACAAACATTTTTTCAGAAAATAGACGTATAAGAATTGGAACGTAGCAGGATTTGAAACCGCAACTTGGACGTTTCACAAGAGGCGCTAATCACATCACAGAACATTTTTGTCGCATTCATAAGATTCGGAACATTTTTTAATTATTATTTTTAAATAATTGTTCATACATCAAGGGATCTCTACTATAAGCGAAATGAAAATTAATTTTATCTGCATTGATTTCAGCAACAGTTAGCATATGTCACGTAGCAGAGATAACCCTTAAGTACCGATAATTCGTACAAATCCATGATAACGAACATTGATTGATTGATTAAAAGTTAAATAAAATATGGAAACAAAGTATTTAAAAAATATATATTGCTATGTCAATGGATAGGCAAGAAATACGTATGCATTAATAAGATTTAATATACTATACAGTCTTTTTTCTTCAGTTTTACGTTGTATCCCGTACATGGCAGGGTGGACAGAGGGGTCTTGGGAACCTAGTATTAGAAGACTACTTTTAGTTCTCTCTTTTTCACCAAATTTGAGACACTGAGTATTGAGTGGCGAAACTTAGCTTTGTCACTTAACAATCTAAGCCTGTAGAGTATAAGTTCCTGTTGACCTACATTTATGGAATTCGGTAAAAACTGCAGTTGCAGTACAAAAGAAGAAAACAAATATATAACATATCCATTTACATACAACCACTGTATAAAACCACAGTTAAGCAATCCAAACTTACACTTGACTGGTTTTTTTCAGTATCTTTAAACTTATATTGCTTATTTAATTAGTTTTATTTTTGCTTTACGTACCCTCGTTATTCACTATTTTTCTTTTTATTATTAACTAGGAGGCTCCGCCCCCTGCTCGCTTCACTCACCAACCACCCCCCCCCCCCCCTCCCCTTCCTTCACCCACGCAAGCGAAAATTAAACGAAAAAACATGAATCAATCAATGAAAACATCAATAAAAAATAAAATATAACGATCAGCTTCTTAATTCTACAACTTTATCAAAAGGCACTTACGCGAGTGCCTCACAATACACGATATTCTCGATCACCTTTTCTTCCAGCTTGCACTCGATCAATCAATATCAATTTTCTACGTCAACAACTATTATAGAAAAAAATCGTACAGAACAAAAAAATCTATATTAACAAGGTAATTGGTTGTAATGTGTTTGTGCTGTATTACATTTTAGAGTAGTGGTAGAATAGTTAGGTGATTTTGAGGAAAGTTAGGTTATTTTTATTCAGGAGGTAATAATGAACCACATCTGTGTCACCTAGAAAAAAATAAATAAGTAACGCATCCAACAAAAATTAAGGTCTTGTTAAAAAGACCATCATAAATCCTTCATACTCAATCCAGAACCTTTATTTACCAGTTTGGCCAGTTCTTGCATAAGAATAAATAATTGGTATCACCAACAAACCAAGAAGATTAAGTAGAAAAAATGATCAGTCAGTTGTGGTCACTTTCCCTGGACAACAGTTACTTTAAAAGGGTATTTTCCTCTCAATCTTTGCTTCCCATTAGAACCATATAAATTCCTAACAAGTTAATACTTATAATTGTTATCGTTTTTGTTAAATCACATTGTCAATCGAAGCCCAGCCCTTAATTATGATTATGCTCTTAAAAAGAGGTTGATAATTCAACACTGGCTACAAAATATCTGCACTCACAGATATCCCTTGGAGCATAATTTCCAAGGTTTCTTTAATAGCTAGTGAATAGCTACCGACATGTATTTGACCAGACCTGGAGTTTTGTACAGTGATACCCCTAACCTACCATAAACGTGAAGGGGAGCCACTAAGCCTAAAGTGGTGGACACGGCGGAGATCAGGCAGTACGGGTTTAGATTTTTCGCAATTTTTAAATGCACTTGACCACGTCTGCCACTTTCTTATTTGAAAATATATTATTATTATTATCGGAAAACAAAAATGGCAGACCATTATCGCATGTTTAACTTTGTGGCAGACAGTTTCAAAAATACTGAAAAAATATTTAAAAAAAAGTAACTGACCAGATCTGCCATTGATATATTTTATTTATTGGGTTCATTAAAACTTATATTAATTACGGCAGATTTGTTTTTATCGAGAGCACTCTTCAGCAGACAACAAAACAGTAGCTACTATCCGGTTCGGTGTATATGTATTACGTACCCTCTTTCACGTCAATATGAATTTATATTTTTTATTTTTTTTTTATTATTGTATTTATGTTTTTACAATTTTTAAATATAAAGGTAAATTACAGATACAAATAATTATTTAAATATTTATTCTATTTTATTTTTTTATTTATTCAAGACAACATTTAAAAAAATAAATGAAAGAAATTACTAAATTAAAAAACGTATAAAAATTTGAACGAAGCAGGATTTGAAACTGCACCTCTTGAAAACCGTTCAAGCGCTCTGACCACTAAGCCATCCGTCCTCACCAAGCTCCGTCGAAACTTTTATACGATTGTTACGACTTATTTATGTTGCTAGCCTGCTTCGTCCAAATTTTTATACGTTTTTAAATTTAGTATTTTTCTTTCCTAAGTGTGGAATAACACTTTAAAAATAGTAAAAATATGAAAGAAATTAATTAAGAAAATAAATTGTGCATGTATATTATAAAATACATATTTTTTTCATTAATTTTAATCTTCGTGATCATCCGAATCATATCAAGTCCAGCTCGTGTTCGTCATTCATTGATGGAGAATCTATAAAAATAGGACGTAAATTATATAAAATAAAAGAAATTTATAAATTTATCTAAACATATTTGATAAAAAGTAATTATTATTAGCTTGCTAGGAGAATTTGGTAATTGATCTCCTTCTAACCATTTGAACCTATGTTTTTCGTCGACTTCAACCCAACCATACTCTAAAGGATCTAAGGCGGTAGGTTTCTTTATATGATGCGCTCTTAGAATTTTTTAATAAAGTTCATTTTTACATGGTGGTATTGAGGTTGCATCAAAATTTAAAATTTCTTGTTGAAATTTTCATTAACGTCGAAAGCTTTGTAGTTGTCCGAAAAGTTGGTATCATCATCAAGGTCAATCTATTTCTTCGCATAGTAGAGTTGGCAGATAATTTCTGGGTGCTGTCAAAGACCTCTTTCAGTTGATGTTCTGTCAATTTTTTTTCACCTAGAGTAGTAAAAGCTTTTTTGAATTCAATATATCTCTTTAGCAAGGTATAAGGTTTTTTCCTTTATTTAAGAAAGCTGGATTAAAATCATAATTGGTAAAGGCATGGAAACCGATCAAGCTTTTAGCTAACAAGTCACCAAGCTCCTTATGTATTTTTGTGACATCAATGTACCTTTCATTCTTTCCTGTGCCATTAATCATCCAAATATTCTATGCCATTCCTTTTATCTTACTAGATAAAAGGAATTTCTGAATCTCAAAGCGCAGCGTTGAGTTACTACTCAACACTGCGCTTTGAGTTACTAGATAAAAGGAATTAATTTTTATTTTCATTTTCATGTTAATCCGAAAATATCTTATTTATAATTAGATGCAATGAGACGGCGTCTGGCCTGGTAAGTTAATAATAATTACTTTTTTATCAAATATGTTCTAATCAATTTTCAAATTACTTTTATTTTATATAATTTACGACTTATTTTTTTCCCCACCAATGGATGACTTTGCCACATATGATTCGGATGATAATGAAAATTAAAATTAATGGAATAATTATATATTTTATATGTGCATGCATACATGCACATTTTTTTATTTATTTCTTTATTTTTTTCTTTATTTTTTACTTATTTTTATCATTCATTTTTGAAATTCTGTCTGGAATAAATAAAAAGAAAAAATAGAATAAATATTTAAATAATTATTTGTTTTCGTCATTTACCTTTATATTTAAAAATTGTATATTCATTTCTATAAATACAATAACAAAATAAATCATATTGACATGAAAGTACGTAATACATATACACCGGACCGGATAGTAGCTAGTTTTGTTTTCTAGAGTGCTCTCGATAAAAACTAATCTGCCGTAATTAATATAAGTTTTAAAGACCCCAACAAATAAAATATATCAATGGCAGATCTGGTCAAACAGTTTTTTTTATTTTTTATATTTTTTCAGCATTTTTGATAGTGTCTGCCACAATGTTCAACACATTTTTCAAATGATATTTTCAAATAACAAAACGGCAGACGTGGTCAAGTGCATTTAAACATTGCCAAAAATCTATACCCGTACAGGTAGGTATAGGGGTCTCACTGAATAGAATTCCAGTACATTTCGGTAGCTGTTCACTAGCTCTTAGACTAATCAATTTCCTCGTATTTAAGGGATGATAGAAGTAATGGGTATGGAGGTAGTGCTAGCCTCATCCAGCACTCTTCTCCTTACTCTCGCATCCCACTCCTAACTCACATTTAGGAAAGAAAAAAAAACGTATATTTTTTTGAACGTAGCAGGATATGAACCCGCACCTCTTGAAAAGCATCCAAGCGCTCTGACCAACTAAGCCATACGGTCTTACCAAGCTACGTTGAAATTCTTATATGCTTGTTAAAAATAGCTAACTGGATTGAGTATGCTGACTCTGTGGATTACGATTGTGGTTGTGCAATTTTCCTGAAACTGCTTATTATAAAAATTTCATTCTTTTCTATGATCGGTTTGTCTCTGCCATATTATGTGCGGCTGACTCGCATATCCCTAAAAAAACACTCCATTCAGAGTTGGATACATTTCAATCAATGGTGGCATCAGGAATGCTCTGATTCTGACATTCGCGAATATCTGCCGAGGCAGTCTATATGGCAATAGAGAACTACACTAAGTACAAACGCAGTGATTTGAGATTTAGAAATTTGATTTGGAAAATGGTTGTATTAATTTTTGTGAGTCTCTTAATCCACGCTTCCCTTCTTTCTTTGTCTGGACAAATGTTAAGAGATTTGGCCGGACACATAACAATGCCGACAGCCCTAATTCCAATAACTCTTCTATTTGGCTTAATGATTTTGCAGGTGCTCAGGCAGAAGCTTTTTATATTCCGCCGAGGTTTAATTATTTTATATGTAATTTTCTAACCCGTACAACGGTATCTGATAAAACTTCCGCTTCTTACTGTACCTTTCATGCATGAAAGTCCAGTCCAGTCCAGTCCAGTCCAGACAGGACTTCCTTAAGATTCGGTTCTTAGTCCTATATTGTATAACATCTACGCTCATGACCTAGAATTCTCAGTTAATATTTTTGTAACATCCTTCAGTATCCTGGTCATATCAATAAATCCTCTCCTCCACTGAATTTGAGCTGTAATAACAGCTCAAATTCAGTGGAAGAGATAGAGATAGATACCTATAGATTAAATACTGCTTTGCACTATCTTAACCAGTGGCTCTTTGATCATGGTCTGGCATTATCTGTATAATGAATAAAGTGGCAAGGGGTGGTGTTTACCAAAAAGAGAGTTATTCCAATTTTTGAACCTTTTCATGATAATGAATTCACAAATTTTGCAGAAAAGTTAATTTTTTAGGCATGAAAAAAAAAATTTGAAAAAAGTATTAATGTGTCTGCCTGTGTCTGGTGTGTGGTGGAGCACACCTGAAGTCTTAGCTATCTGATTTAGTATACCTCAGTCTTCGGGGCAAGCCCTTACCATACCTGCTCATTGGTTACTTTTAATTTTTTTTTTTTTTTTATGGAAAAGACACGGCAAACGAGCGTGCGGGTCACCTGATGGTAAGTGATCACCGCCGCCCTCGGCCCCGTGTAGGACCAGAGGAGCTACAGGAGCGTTGCCGGTCTGTAAGGTGTATGGGCACCGGGGCCCGGCATTACCCAATGCGAAACGCCGGTTTTAAATGCCGGGGGTGGTAACAATCCGGTCGAGTCTGTCCATGCGTGTTGTCATTGCTGACAACGTGACTCTCCCACTCGTACTTTAGTCGCCTCTTACGACACCATCAGTACCAGGGTGATCCTATTCTAAGCCGGGATCACACGGCGAAATTGCCCTCTCTTTCTCACCCCTTATCTAAGTATCCATCTACTCCGCTATTAGGTATAAAATAATAAAATAATAAGTTGATCTTATTGTAAAATAATATCGATTACTATCACTCTACTATATTTATATTTTGTATAAATTTATTATGTTGTTGTAATTGATGGCAATATGATAAATGGATCTTTTTGACATGCATTGACTATTGTATAACTTGATCTTCTTTTTTACCATACAACCTCCTTCGTGTGTTATGTGCTATACCAGGACACTCGGAATGCCATAACTATAGTACTGAACTGAACTTATATTAGAAAGATAAGGCACTACAAGATTTTCTAAAAAAAACAAATGAATAAGGTATAAACAACTTAGGCTTAACAAAGGAATAAACAACTTCAAAATATTCTCATTCCAATAAAAATTAAAAGTCTTTACGACAATGTTGAATTTATCAAGATTTTTTAACAAACTTTACTTACCAAAAGTGATCTAAACACTGATAATAATTATCGACGACAGATAAAATAATGAAAAATCAATGATATATGCCAACGAAATATTATTTTTACATTTGTTTTACTTGACTTGCTTGGGCTTGTACAATGATTGGGAAACTGACATTAGTGCTCTTTGCGTTCTTGGCTTGCCAAGGTAAGTTAAAAATCTAATATATATTTTTTTTAAATAGAAAAGATTTAACATTTTCTGTAAAAGAAATTGTGAAAAAATTTTACATTATTAAAATTATACTAAGAACTGCTAGATTTAAGTACTTGTTGAAGTAGACTGATTGATGTTGTTGATTCTGACGAGAAACATGACAGTCGTTAGTTATACATAAGAAGAAAATAATTATTCTTTATTTTCTCGCTCTAGTATTACAACGTGTATATTAACTTTTTTACTTAATTTTATTACTAGACCTAGTTATTATTGGATATTTTAATCTTATTAATTTTTATCTTCCGTACTTGTTAATGTATTTGTTTCTACAAATGCATAATTTTCAATATTGAATTTATGAAACATTTTTAATCTTCATACTTCTTATAGATGAAATAGCAACATTTTCCACTTAATAAATATATTAGTTTAAAATAAAATGAAGACTTGTTTCAATTATACAAATTTGTTTTCCAGGTTTCTGCTTAACCGAACAATGGCTTGAAGACCGCGATGTACAGTACATCAGGCATACCCACTTCAGTACCTCCTTGTCTATACCTAAAAACTTCTTGGACACTCTGAACAGTTGCCACGTGATATTCCCAAATGGTGTGACGTATGAAGCATATCCTAATTTTAATATTCCTTTTGCCAACGTCTACTTCCTGACTGCAGCCCAGCCATTTACTGCTTGTGCTATTGGCTTTAGAGATATAGATAGTAGTTTCACTGGTACTTACCAATTGCTATCAAATGTTGTACACTCAGATGACAACAGGCAGTCTTTAACAAGACAACGTTTCAATTTGGTTGTCATAGAGTCTGATTTATCAAGAAAAATTTAATAAATTAGAGCTTAAGTTTGAAAAGAGAATATGAGTTTTTTATAATTGCTATACTTAGTAGCAGATTCATGTGAAAATTTCGATGAATAATTTGTACTATTTCTGTAAATTAAACTATGCTTTCAGTTATAATGGTGTTTGATTTTTAAGTCTCTGATAATTAATTTAATTAAAAAAATATATTTTTTAATAAAAAAGACAAGGTAAAGTCACCTCTTCACGCTATATTGCGCACATGGCAGGGTAGGCAGAGGGAACTTAGTATATATATATATATATATATATATATATATATATATATATATATATATATATATATATATATATATATATATATGTGTGTGTGTGTGTTAGACAATGTAAATAAAATAGATTAACTATTCTACTAAAAGAATAGATTAATAGATTAAAAGGTCAAAACACTCTGATTAAATCTTACAGAAATATAATTAACCTTGTAGTTATAAGAATCATTTCGTTTTCTGGTCGTCTGTTGTCGTAATTTTTAGATAATAGCATTATTTCCAAAACAGTAAAATATAAAAAATATAAATATATACCCTAGGGTGATACAGCGTCAAACTAAGAATAATAATAAAAGAAAAAATATCATAATTTGTGTTTCGTGACGAGGAAATATAAAAACCAAAAATATCTAACGAATACTATAAATTGTAAGTTTCGATAATTGGACTTTCACAACAGAGGTGAAGTAAGATAACTTGGAAAAATAGTATATTTCTACTATTCTTTCAGGAATTGTATTATTATACAAGCAATATGTAAGTATAATTATTAAACAATATTTACATATTATTCATTATATCAATATATTCTTCAGCTATTGAGTTATATTGACTTATAGAGAGATGTATTACAAATATATTGTCTTTATAATACGTAGTAACAAACTACTTATAGGATCGATTCCCATTCGAGGACTTAAAAGATTTAATATTTTTTTTCTCATTTTGGTAACGAGTCAAAACTCGGCGAATATTGCCTCTAGACTTCATCACGTAGTGGAATAGGAAAAGGAAGTTTCATTTTTTAATAGGAACTGATTGTCTTACCATTATTCTAGTACTTGCATTCTACTCACTAGAAGCTAGGTTATTACGTATAAACTAGACAACGTTAACACCTGTCTAATTAATTAGTTAAATTTTCATAACGAAAATCACAACACGTTGAGGTCGCAGAGCAACTTTAAAAGACAGTCAATTTTCACTTGTTAAGACAACTTGAAAAGTCAGTCAATCTAGCTTCACCAGAATTAAAGTTTAAATTCAGCGATTTCAATGGAACTGACGTGAAAAATTTTGTAGCAATTTCTCTTTAAAGCCCGCGTTTTTACAAATTTATTAATAATAGAGATGCAACTTAATGAACTATTCAGGTATTTGATAATTTTTGCTCTTCCAAAGGTGACTCTAAAAACGAGCTCCAGAGTACAATAGGGACTGACGAGCACGATTATCATATCCGTAGTTTCGTTATAATACCGGCGAAACCACCGGCTGAAATTTGTGTTTTAAGTTAAAATGGTGGTGTATCTATTGCAAAACTAATTTTTACAATATACTGTAAAAAATCCCTTAAAAGCGTCACAAATTTGTGAAAAGGTATGATTTTGCAAATCTACCAGCTAATTAACCATTGCACCGCTAGATAAAGGGATATTTCCAGTAATCATTTTCACGAAAAAGAAATTAAGTTGAAGGTTCTGCACTGACGTTAACGTTATATACATATATTTAATGAAATAAAGTAATGACAACGTCTAGCCAAGATTTACTTAGCTAAAATCTTAACTTTCAGTTATATACTTAACTTTCAGACAATATTCTTTTCTTTTAGATTAAATTTTGCAGAAAAAAGTTTGTCTCAATCTTTTTATTATTTATTTTTTTCCGAAGTCAACAGAAATATTAAGTTCACAATGTATTGGTAAAATATAATTTATGGTTGCTTCTCCTTGTCGCCAAAGTGAGGACATGCAAATATCAATTATTTCATGCCTAACGAGTGCAGATTGAACCCACAGCTACCACGTTCATAATAGATTTTTTCGTTAGATTTGCAAAATCATACCTTTTCACAATATTTGTGACGCTTTTAAGGGAATTTTTACAGTATACTGTAAAAACTAGTTTTGCATTTAATAGATCCTACAATGACGCAGATTATAAACGCTTACAAATCTGCTTTATGCTTAGAGGTAGCAAAGATAACTTAGTGTAAGACATTTTGTATCGATCCTTCTCGCATTCGAGACAACATGCGTTGATATGCGGAGCGTTGATAATTATGCATAATTTATTGTTATTTTTTTAGCTTCACACTGTATCCTGCACTTGGAGGGGTCAACAGAGGGAACTTGAAAACTTATTTTTAGACACTCCGT
>DWMZ01002808.1:0-13601 GCA_018249855.1 Eueides tales michaeli | reverse complement strand
ATATATATATATATATATATATATATATATATATATATATATATATATATATATATATATATATATATATATATATATATATATATATATATATATATATATATATATATATATATGTATATTTTTTATTTTCAGATTAATTATTAGGCAATTATCTTCTCCGAGTTACGTTATTTAAAATCCACAGAACAAAATAAATGCTTATTTTAAAAATATATCAATGATATCCTTCAAAAGTAGCATTATAATTTCCAAATCCGGACTACTTCTATATTTTAAAACGCTTTGATCATCGCGTCGAGCGCAAACCACAGACGCGGGCGACGGGTCTTAATACCTAGCTTGTAACTATAATACCTATTATCTAGCTTCACGCTGTACCCCACACGTGGTAGGCAGAGGAACCTTGGGAACCTAATGCTATGGTACTCCGTTGGGTTCCCCGCGTGGGGAATGCAACGGTGTATGACCGCTGTATTCTGCACATGGCAGGGTAGGCAGAGGAACCTCGGTGACCTAGAATTAAGGCACTCCGTTCTGATCTCCATTTTATTTTGCCGAACTGACTGACGACAACTGAACTTATTATCTACATTAATTTTTAAAAAATAATGATATATACGTTAATCTCTGAATCTACTATTGAAGTTATTAAACGAGCAAGGTTATATATAACTATTTGATAATAGTTTCAATGTAATGTACGGAATTTGCGGTTAGAGTTCGGGCTTATAGATTATAGGGAAGTATCCTAATGAGAAAGTAGTGTCTTAAAATTAGATTTCCCTCTGCTTTCTCTGCTTTACACGCCATACTACAGTTGTGTAGGAAAAAAAAGAAGAATAAAGAAAAAGGACGACATAGATTTTAGATACGCGGTGAATTTTTTATGAAATGGAGAAAAAGGACGTGTTTTTTTTTTGTTTTGGTCTTGGGAGCTTCACAGTTATTGTTCCATGGTACGGAACCCTAAAGATAATGAAATCATTAGCAAAAAGGGTAATTTGGTTGTTTATTAAAGTTATTTATCATTGAACGTAAACTTATGACTATCCTCATTAGTTTTTACCGGCGGCTTCAAATGCGTATATAATGATTAAGAGTTTTAATTTTTTGGTGCGCTACCATTAACGTGATGTTTTTTAGGCACATGGAACCTGGGGGTTCCCAGGTTATGTGCGATAATCCATTTAACGAGAAACATTATATAACTATTTGCTGATAATTTCAATGTAACACTAGGTTTAGTGTTATAACACTCTGATACCATTAAGGCACTCCCGTTCTACACACTCCGCCAAACTGTGAGGACATTTCATGTTGAGTGGCAGAACTCACCGCTCTTTGTCTTGTTAAAAAAACGAGACAATCAAAATATAGAATATGTCAATTTCTCGTATAGGGATCGAGCCACAGCCTGTTTACTATTGTACGCTTGTACCCTTCGCCATGGCTTCGTCCACACTACCCATTGACATAACCCCATTGCGTATTCTACGCAGTGGTAACTTGGGAACCAGGGTTAAGACACTCCGTTCCCATTAAGACACATCCGTTCCCGCCAAATTAAATCTCATTAGCTAATATGCTTTTTACTATATTAATAAACAGCCAAATTACATTTTTATGTTTATAATTATAATATTTCAAACACTTAATAATTTAATTCCGACATTATGTTAGATAAGCTGCCGTTTTTTATTTCTCCATATCCGTATACAGTTTCATATGAATTTAATGGCAGTCGATTTTTTCTAGCTTTAAGCTGTATTTCGTACATGACAGGGCATAGGGAACCTGGTAGCCAAGTGTTAAGGCACTCCGTTCCGTTCCCCGCTTTCCACCGAATTTGAGAGACGCCGCGCTTGTTACCAGAGGGGAAAAATTAAAATATTAAATATTTCACTTCTTACCAACCTGTCGCACTTACATTGTATTAATAAAAAGGGGGATCTTTTTACAAGTTTTTGATTATATATATATTTTCCATATACAGATATGATGGTTGACAGATTTATTAAGTTATTAAGTATAGATAAGGTAAAGCGCGGCGTTGAGTTCCGCCACTCAACTACCCCTGAATTCTCAAATATTCGGTGGACATTACGGTATGGAATGTCCGAATAATAGGTTCATTAAGTTTCTCCCAATTGTTGCATACGTTGTGAAGTTAAAATAAATTAAAAATAATCTTTAATATGTTAAAGTCACCAGAAATATAGTTTTGTATGACCAAAAATATTACAAAACTAATTTACCTAAATTATTTAGTTAGAGGTGTTGCTCAATTCTCTACACATATTCTACTCATTGATAGATGGCGCTAATATTTTTATAAAAATGTTAATGCAATTAATAAATAGCGCGGCGTTGAGTTCCGCCACTCAACACGCAATGCCCTAAATTCGACGGAAAGTGGGAAACGGAAGTGGAACGGAGTGTATTAACACTAGGTGCCCAAATTCTCACTGCCTACCCTGCCGCAATTGAGTTAATACAATTGTATAGAAGCTATGAACGAAAACGTTCATCGAAACTTAATAGCTTCTCCACTTTCCGCCTAATTTTGTGGCATGACGTATTGAGTGGCGGAACTCAACGCCGAGCTTTACCTTGTTACCAGAGATATCCCCACTGGAACAAATGAAAATATTAAATATTTCATTTCATCGAGTAGTGAGGGGTAGGGAACACACAACCTACAGTTTAAAGTCATACGCTTATGCCCACGAAAGGTCTCTCTTACAACTAAATTTAATAGCAATATATCTTAAGCGAACATGTTTGCTCTGATAAGTCTCTCACGTCCATATAAATGGGCGCTATTATTTTCAGTGTCGTATTTTCAATGAATCTTACTATCTTCTTCTCTTTGAGGCCTGTCGTGGTGCAGGCGTGTGTCTGTCAACGTGACCCATTGTGGGCTATTTACTAAGCTCAATTATTTTCTTGTTTTAATAACATCATTAGTTTCAAGACATATGCAATTACATTGAAAACTAAAATTTCAGCTAATTATTTATAATAAAAAAAAATATATGTGAATGTCAAACTATTTTGAAATGACGTAACATTTTTTATTTATTAATTTATTTAAATTGAAACAAACACTAAATGTTGAAATGGTTGGCAAAAACATTATTATATTATCGTATAATGATAGATTTACCAGATTTGACTACTATTGTGAATTTAAATCTGATCAGCCGTTTCTGAGATTAGTGCAAACAAACGCACAGTGAAACACAAACAGATAAACAGACAAAGAGACAAAAATAAGAAGAAATCACTATCTTGGGCCCTATTGTATTAATAAACGTCACATATAAGATATTTTATGCGTTTTCCATGTCCAGACAGCGATCAGTTACAGATTTATTATATATATAGATTATCCGTACGCAATGATTAAAATACAGTGGAAAGTAGGGAACGGAACGGAGTGTCTCAACACTACGTTTTCAAGTTACTCTGCCATATGGAAGATACAGTGTGAAGTTGAAAAAAAGTTGCTCTTACTATTATTTAATCAATGAAATTTAATTTTATCATTGATTAATTATATTTTAATATAATTTAATAAACAGTAAGTAACTTTTTAAAATAAATAAAGATTGAGAACGAATACATATTAAAAAAAATAAAAAATGATGTATTTCTTTAAATTTCACGGCTTCACGCTGTGTTCCGACATGGCAGGGTAGGCAGAGGGAACTTCAGAACCTAGTGTTAAGACACTCCGTTCCACTTCCGTTCCCCACTTTCCGCCGAATTTGAGGCATTGCGTGTTGAGTGGCGGAACTCAACGCCGCGTTTTGCCTTATTACCAGAGCGAAGAAATAACAATATTAAATATTTCAATTGAAAATATTAAATATTTCATTTCTTCGAGTGGGAATCGAACCAACAGCCTATAGGCTACAGTCACACGCTTGTGCCGCATGCACACGCCATCTAGTTATATACAACAACATTAAATATATGTAGAATTGTGATAAAAATTCATTTTGTTGAAACTATTCACCACTAGATGGCGTTGCTATTTGTTACTGCACGTTTTTAATAGTAAACCTATACTTATAATAAATTTGTAACTGTACAGCTGTCTGTACATCTAAGATATATTAAATAACATCTTATAAGGGGGTTACAGAGCCTGTAATAGTAATTTAAAAAAAACTGTTTGTCTGTACATTTGTACGCGCTAATCTCAGAAACAGCTGATCAGATTTAAATGCAATTATCACTAATTTATTTTGGCACCTTCCCTTAACACTTAGTGTTTATTGGTATGACTGTAAGCGAGAAAAATTGTGTATTTGATTCCCGCTCAAGAAAATGAAAAATTTAGTATTTAAATTTACTTTCTTTTGTAAGTTGTGAGTTCCATCACTCAACGCGCAATACCTCCAGATTTTGGCGGAAAGTGAGGAAAGGAAATATCTTAATAGAAACGGAGTGTCCTAACACTTAGTTCTCAGTAGTAGTACACTAATTTCCTTTGCCTATCCTGCCATATATGGAATATAATTAAAGACATTGCAGGATTTCATCCTGCGCCTTTTGACTTTCTTTACCACAGTTTTTTTTGTCATTTGCTTGTCTACGATAAACGCAGCGTTGTGTTCCGCCATTCTACACGCTATTCGGGCGTGAAATGGAAGACAGAGATCTTGGCACAAGATTTCCTCTGCCTACCCTGTCATACGACAAAAACTGATAAGCTGTTGTTTTAAAAATATAACTCATTTTCTACTAAGAGAAGATGTGGTACAAGGACACGAACGACTGTAGACAAGACAGTTGAAGGTTCGATTCTCATTTGTGGGAATAATACATTATATATTGAGAGTGGAGAATGGATGTGTTTTAACGGAAGTCACGGTAACGGAAGGAAGGAAGGAGTGTCTTAAAAATGAAGAGAAACGATTATATTCCCAAAGGGGAAGAACTGGTAATTAAAATACAAATATCTTGATTGAACAAACTATATCGTTAGTTTCAGTCTTACATTGGAATCAAACCCCCTAACCACTGAACCGCAACGGCATCCTCATACGGGCATAACTTTTTTTTTCCCCACACATGGCAGTGTACGCAGAGGGAACTTGAGAACCCAGAGTTCAGACTCTCCGTCCTGTTTCCCACTTTCCGTTGAATTTTGGCTGCCGGTTGGGTGGCGGAACTCAACGCCGCGCTCTGCCTTTTAAACAGTGCGAAGCAATGAAAACATTAAATCATTAACATAAATAAAATGATTACTTAATTAGATTTCGTGTAACGTGTGTCGAATGGCACGAATACAACAGCGTAATGTGACGTAACGTTACCTACATAATTGGTCATAAGACTGGTTTTATAGTGAGGTACGTATTTTTTATCGATATTGAATATCGATTTTTCTATAAAGATGCCATACCTCGTATAAAGCACCCTGCTTAATTTAACAAGCACAAGCGTGTGACTGTAAATGACAGGTTGTGGGTTCGATCTCCACTTGAGGAAATGAAATATTTAATATTTTGAAATTAAATATTTAATGTTTTCATTTCTTTGGTCTGGTAATGACGTTGAATTCCTCCACTTACCGGTGACTTGCTATACTACCGGGATGGCGACCAATACTCTCTGGGTGGTGTCGGGTATATCGTACACAAGTCCCTTGTTAACAACGTGGTTTCCGTCGGTAGTGTATCGAGCAGGGTAGCGTACCTGATACTCAGAATTTTGAAGCGATATTTGTTGAATGTAATACAGGTTTATGCTCCAACCTCGGTACATCATGACGACGAAGTGGGAGCTATGTATGAGAATATCTCTAAAGCTATGCAAAGCTGCAAAACCCACTACACAGTTATGATGCAAGGTTGGGGAATCGTTGTGGCGATGAGTTGAGAGTAGGGCAATTTGGAGTTGGGCAACAGAACAACAGAGGCCAAATGTTGGTTGATGTCACGGAGAAAAAGGGCCTCTATATGATGAACTCTTTCTTCAGGAAACCCCAACAGTGGAAGTGGACCTGGGTGAGTCCGGATGGTAACGTCGGAAATGAGATAGACTTTATCACGTCGACGAAAAAGCAAATACTCAATGATGTCTCTGTGATCTATACTGTGAAAACCGGCAGTGATTATAGATTGGTACGAGGCACATTGAATATCGATATTAGGCTTGAAAGACCTCGATTGATATAGTCTACGCTCCGATCGCTCGATCTTCAAAACCGCTTCTCAGTTCTTGACAACAACTTAGATGTAAAAATTCAAATTCAAATATTTTTATTCAAAATATAAGAACAAGACAAGCTTCGTTTTGTGAACGTCAAACAATTTTATTTACTGCCTCAGACCTGAGAAGAACCGGCGAAAGAAACTCAGCGGGACATGTCCCTTTTTTTACCAAAAATTTACATCTTAATATTATTATTGACAGACATTTGAACTAGCCTGGATCGAGCATTTTATTCCCAAGGCGTGTTATCATTTATGAAATCGTTAATTTGGTAATAACCTTTATCACACAAACGTCCATACGGTAGGGTACAAGTATTTTAAAACCCACCGTAGTAAATCAAAGAAACTCTCCCATAAGACTCTCCAGCTCGTGGAACAAAGACGCGAAATGAGGCTACAGAAATCAAAGGATGCTCGTCAGAAAGTCGTTATTGGCAGCTAACTTTGACATGCGACCTTCGCCGATTTAATATAACATATATTATAGAGGATATCGAGCGGAACCAAGGCTTCAAAGTGCTCGCAAGAGATCTCTATTGGGTAAAGCCAACTGACAAACCTGAAAACTGATAGTGGTAACATCATTTCAACGAAGTCTGAAATTCTCAGAGAGGTAGAGAGTTTCTATGGACCATTGTATTCCACACGAGCACCTGTTAAAAGTTTGGCTAAAGATCCCAGAGCCAGGCTTACCCGACATTACACTGAAAATATCCCGGAAGTCACTCTGTGCGAGATCAGTAGGGCTATTGATCAACTTAAAAACAACAAGACGGCGGGCAACGACGGTATCAATACAGAACTTCTGAGAGCGGGCTGTAGGCCGATACGTAAAGTCTGCCAAAGGCTATTTAATTCCGTCATTCTCGAAGGCAAAACGCCAAAAGCGTGGAGTGGAGGAGAGTAATTCTGTTTTTCAAAAAGGGTAATAAAACACTCTTGAAGAATTACAGACCAATCTTTCTCCTAAGCCATGTCTATAAGTTGTTTTCAAGAGTCATCACGAATCGTCTCGCCTGCAGAATCGACGACTTCCAACCTCTCGAATAAGCCGGTTTCCGTAAAGGCTTTAGTACCATAGACCACATACATACGCTTCGGCCAGTTATACAGAAGTCTGAAGAGTATAATTTTCCATTTTGTTTGGAGTTTGTGGACTATGATAAAGCCTTCGATTCGATGGAGACTCCAAAGGTGCCAAGTAGATTACAGTGTAAGTGGTAAGGTATCTCAATGAACATGCCACTATGTCGGTCCGAGTACAAAACCAGAGCTCTAATCCTATCGAATTGCAACGAGGTGTGAGACAGGGAGATGAAATTTCTCCAAAACTGTTCACTGCGGCATTGGAGCATGTTTTCAAGCTACTGGAATGGAAAAGATACGGCATCAACATAAATGGCGAGTACCTTAATCACCTTCGCGTTGCCGATGATGTAGTTCTACAGACTGAGACCTTAGAAGACCTGAGCACAATGCTCGAAGATCTGAGTAGTGTATCTCAGCAGGTCAAGTTAAACATGGATAAGACGAAAAAAATGTCAAACGCCCATGCCTGCTCCAGTTAATATGGGGAACACTCCCTCAAAGTTGTTGACCATTATGTATACCTGGGACACACAACTTCGAGAAAGAGATCTCTCGTCGAATCCAGCTCAGATGGGCAGCATTCGGGAAGCTACAAAAAAATCTTTGCGTGTCTCGATACAAAAGTCTTTGACCAGTGTGTGTTGCCAGAACTGACATACGGAAGCGAGACGTGGTCGCTAACTATGTGTCTCATAAGAAGGCTCAAGATCACTCAGCGGGCAATGGAGAGAGCAATGCTTGGTATTTCCCTATGTGATCGAATCTGAAATTAAGAGATCCGTAGGAGAACAAAAGTTACCGACATTGCTCGAAGAATCGCTCAGCTGAAGTGGCAGTAGGCGGGACACATAGCAAGGGGAACCGATGGCCGTTGGGGCGGAAAGGTTCTCGAGTGGCGACCACGAACCGGAGGACGCTCAGGGGGCAGGCCCCCTACCAGGTGGACCGACGATCTGGTCAAGATCGCCGAAAGCCGCTGATTACGGGAGGCGCAAGACCGATCGTCGTGGAAATCCTTGGGGGAGGCCTATCTCCAGCAGTGGACGTCGCACGGCTGAGACGACGAAATGTACATAATATTCTTGATTTTATACGATTTTATACATTATTTATTAAAAACGGTTCGCACTTAACCACTTAATACAGTGTGTGACTGTAGACACCACATACGGATATGGGTTCAAACTACACTTCAATTTGGTAACAAGGCCAAGCGAGGTGTTCCGCCACTCAACACGCAATGCTTCAAATTCGGAGAAAAGTGGGGAATGGAATGGAGTGTTTTAACACTAAATTCCTAAGTTCCCGCTACCCACCCTGCCGTGTACAGTATATATGTAGAGTGAAGCTGAGTGAGCTTTAAAGTGTATAAAAAATTATGGAATGATTACGGTTCGTGGCATATAATCATTTTTTTCTTTAGTAATAACCTTGTAATTTTACAAAATTCAAGCCCCTTGAAGCAAAACAGAAAATAAGGATATTTGAAATAAAGTAATAATTGTTTTAAGGCAAAAATTAAAAAGTAAAAACTAAATATATAATCTATCGATATCGATAATCACAAATCGCAGCCAAATAATGTAATGAAGCACAACCACTTTCACTGCCCTAGCGTGTTTCCTACAAACATTGCTAACTATTATAACCGTGTTAACATATCTATTTTTATATACGTACAATATGTATATGTAAACTTAACGGCGTTGAGTTCCACGATTCAACACTCAATGCCTCAGAAGTGTTATAGCACTAGGTTCCCTTTGGTACCCTGTGATCATTAAGACAATTTCAAACCCCATTTTCCGCCGAATTTTGGAAGCATTGCGTGTTGAATAGCGGATTTCAACGCCACACTTAGGTCTTACGTCGTTATGTATGTATGTTAATAAATTTTACAAAAGGGGTACGGTATGTCTTAATAATAATAATAATAATAACCATAACCAACTGCAACCAATTAAAACTAGTTTTTCCCGTAGACATACCCAGAAATTTTCCCGTAGTGCTTTCAACTCCGCCGCATACCCGCTGTGCATTGTCTGTTACTTATGAGTTTGTTTATTCATAAACTATTAACGAACACACACACATTTATATATATATATATATATATATATATATATATATATATATATATATATATATAT
Source organism: Eueides tales michaeli (assembly GCA_018249855.1). Lineage (NCBI taxonomy): Eukaryota > Metazoa > Arthropoda > Insecta > Lepidoptera > Nymphalidae > Eueides > Eueides tales. The sequence continues at coordinate 4,129 of DWMZ01002808.1, read as the reverse complement.
ATATAAATAATCTTAAAAGGATCTGTTTCAGGGTTGTGAGATACTGAACGTATAGGGTCACCTCAGTATAAATAAATCCCATGAACGTTATCACCGCGGTAATTGGCAGTTTTTTTTACATAACAAATACGTAGACAGCCTGACGTCTTTTAGCGAGATGACCCAGATTCAAATCCGGTGTGACAAAATCTTATATACATAAAATTATAGAGGAATTTGGAAATTTTCATATTACATTAAGTATTAAATAATATGAGTCGGGAAACGGATGTTTTTGTTTACAACTAGTTATTAATCCGATTTTAAAGTGATTCAGTATTATTTTTTCTAATTTATTTGAGGGCCTTTGGAATGAAAGCAACGGTCATGGGTTCAATCCCAATCGGCGATATGAATTTTTATTTCCTCGCTATGGTAACACAATTTTTGAAAACTGACAAAAACTTAATATAAATTCATTTAATACAATTGTTATTACAATTGAGGCCAGTTGTGGCGTAGGGTAGCAAACGTGCGATTTCAAAAGCGCCTGTTTATGGACTCGATCCCAACTCGAGAAAAAGTAAAAGAAATATTTAATGTTTTAATTTCTTAGCTCTGGTAACAAGGCAAAGCGCGACGTTGACGTCCACCACTCTGTTGAGTGGCGGTCGTCAAAATGGACGACGCAATGGCTCAAATTCAACGGAGAGTGGGGAACGGAATGGTGGGTTGAGGCATTGCTTGTTAAGTGGTGAACATCAACGCCGCGCGTTGAGAAGCTACGCTAAATTCTTGTGGCATTACTTTAAGTGGCGAAACCCAATGCAGCGCTTTGCATAATTTCTTCTTCCTGGCATTAATCCCGGCGTGTCGTGTCAGGGTTTGCCTTTCTACTTCACCTACTCCACCTTGCACGATCTTTTACGTCCTCGGTGGTTACACCATTGGCTCTCATATCCTGCATCACGATATCCAACCAGCACTTCCTCGGGCGTCCGGTAGGTCTCACTCCAGGGATAGACATATAAAGCACTTGCGTCCGAAATAGTTCCTAGGCGGGCGCGCAACGTGGCTGTACCATCTCGCTCTTGGAGCTTATGTCACGGACTCCAAGACTACTTCGAATGATTGTATTACGTATGCGGTCGGAGCGCGGTATGCCGCACATCCACCTCAGCATCTTCATTTCCATGACATTAAGCTCCTGACTTTGCCGAGATAATACTGGTCAGCATTCGCTGCCGTATAAAATAACCGGTCGAACGATGTTCTTGTATATTATCCCCTCGAGTTTGGTTGGTATTCTGCGATCGCAGACCACACTAGTGACTTCCCGCGATTTGGCCCATGCTGTGCTTATTCAGCCATGAACATCGTGATCGATGCCTCCAGACTCGTGCATAATGGATCCAAGGTACCTGAAATTTTCCTTAACGGCTGGTTCAGTACCTATATGGATAGTGCTCGAGTCTCCCGCAAGCCATGTACTCGGTCTACGATACATTTAGTTGAAGACCGCCGTTCTCAACCGTACTATTTCAAGGGTAAGGTAATTTACGCCCAAGCATCAGCCCCTTCATCACCAGCATCCATATCTGATGATGTATGTCATCGACATACATCATCAGATATGGATGCTGGTCTTAGATGTGACCCGAGACTGTATCTAGCAATACATTGAATAAGAATGGGCTAAGAGCTGAGCCTTGGTGAACCCCTACTGTAATCTGGACAGATGTGGTTAGGACTGAACCATGGAAGCGGAATTGTGATACATATCTCTGATAATCTCAATATAGGCCTCAGGGATCCCTTTGGAACCCAATGCCCACCACTGACGAAGCATACTGCCGAAGGCACACAGTCAAAGGCCTTCTGCAGATCTAAAAAAGCAACATCCAGAGCTTTGAAGGTCTCTCGAGGAAAAAAATATTATATATTTTATTTCCACGAGTGAGAATCGATCCTACAGCGGCGCCACGCCGGTTTTAAGTTTTTTCATAATTTTGTCGAGAATCCATACTATAATGAAACATACTATGATATAAAAGTATTTTTAGCCATGATTAAGTTTATGAGCGATTTTATAAATTAAATCTGTTTATCTGTTTAATCACGCATATCTCCGGAAGTATTGAAAGGATTTCAGTGAAACTTTGTTATTGCGTAACTATTACTGGGAAGACATAGGTAATAATCATTTACATAGGTTATATTGAAGCTAATGTAAATATATTATTGGTAGAGCAGTGCGTTCGATTCTCAATTGTTTTTCTGCCAGTCAACATGCAATATCTAAGAAGTTGGTGAAAAGTGACCATTTTCCACTTATTTACTTTTACCCTGCCGTGTGTATTGAGTCAGCGTGAAAGTACAAAAAAAATAATATTAGCTTCACGCAGTATCCCGCACATGGCAGTTAAAGTAGAGGGAATTAGGGAACGTAGGGTTAATACATTTCGGTCCCATTAATGCACTTCCGTTCCCCACTTTCCGCTAAATTTGAGGCATTGCATGTTGACTGGTGTAACTAAACTGCTTTGCCTTGTTACCAGAACCAAAGAAATAAAAACAGTAAATATTTCATTTCCTCTACTGTTGATTGAACCCACAGCCGACAGCCTCCCTCTTCGTACTTAAGATTTTGACGATAAGATATTGACATTTCTCTAAGCAGATAAATAGTGTTGCGACACTCCGCTTTTGAATTCAAATTAAATTTGAACCCATAACCGTCTTTTAAATGTTATAACCTAATTTAATATTTCAAAATAAAAATAAAAATTGTGAAATTTAAATATAAGTTATTATTGGATTAGATAAAAAATTTGAAATATCAATAAAAAAATATAATTTATATATTTTTTTTATATATTTCTTCTCAATTTCAAAGTATTTTAAACGCAAACTATGACATGTCTTATTTAGTAATATATTGCTTGTTAAATGTTACGCATCACGTTTGTGTACACACGGGTGAACATTTTGTGGCGATACGCTGCTTTGATGACTTAAATAAAATTAATCGAATGAAGAGTTTTAGTGGGAATGGAGTGCCTTAATACTAGGTTCCCAGGTTCCCCCTACACAAACAGTTATTATAAAAATAAAATAATGAACATGTTAGTTAAAAATTATGCTTCTACTGTATGTGTGTTTGTTTTCATTTATTCTTGACATTAAAAAAAATTGTCTTCTTAATATTATAAAATATCGAAGGTTTTGATATTATAAAAACATATCTGAAAAAAAAAATGAAAAAGTTTTGCCATTATTATCACAACCGTTATCCCATAATTAAGGGAAAAAATATTTCATATAGAAGGTGTACTAAAAAAGTTACTACTTAACGAAATAAAGAAATATAATTATTTTTATTAAGAATATACTAAATAAAATTTACTCAATATTTTTTTTTGTAATAAACTCTTTCCAATAAGTTTCACTTGAATTTAGTTCTTCATTGATGTGACTGAAAAGGTGACAGGTCGTGGGATCAACTAATTGAACTGATCTGTAGAGGCATAAGCGATGTTCATGTTAAAATGACAAGAACAAATTTAAAAAAACGCAGCGTTTATCCCCGTTTCTAGCGATGTACATTTCGAGCGTCTCTGTATCACATTACGTGAATGCTTTACCTTAGTGAAAGCCCGAGCGCGACTCAGGGCGGTACGCCGCCGGTATGGTATAACGCGGCTTTTTTTTATATATAATTAATTATTATATGATTATTATAATAATTAATATATATTTGTAGAATAGAATTTATTGGACGGTTTTTTTCCACTGTATTTTTTGGTGAGTATTTTTTTTTCCTATTTTTGGGGTCTTTGAGTAAGGATTTTGGGGTAAAATGAGTATTTTTTTTCTATTTTTGGGGTCATTTTTTTATCATATTGTTAGATATTAATTGAGTATGATTTTTTTTTAATTAATATAATATTTGTTTCTGGTTAAGTAATTTTATTATTATTATTATTATTTTGTTTCTTTAAAATTAGCGCTTTAGCTTCTATTTTCCACACATATATATATATATATATATATATATATATATATATATATATATATATATATATATATATATATATATATATATATATATATATATATATATATATATATATATATATATATATATATA
>DWMZ01002807.1:0-13602 GCA_018249855.1 Eueides tales michaeli | reverse complement strand
AGCTTTTATATAAACAGATGTATGTATATATTCGTAGTCTATAAACGGTATTGGTTTAAATATTTCTGTAATATTGAATGCAATGTATTTCATTGGAGTGCGTAAACACTTTATTCGTTTTTTTTTTGTCTTAGATATATGCTGATATATTGTATTTATTTTCAGCTTTACACTGTATTTACAAGGCAGTCCATTCCGTTTTGCGCTTAACGCCGAATTTAAGGCACGTCTTGAGTGTCGGAACACCACGCTTTGTCTTTTATTTTTATTTAGTATCTTTTTTTTAGCTTCACGCTGTATCCCGCCCGAGGCAGGGTCGGCAAAGGGAACCCGGGAACCTAGTGTTAAGACACTCCGTTCCACTTCCGTTCCCCACTTTCCGCCGAATTTGAGGCATTGCGTGTTGAGTGGCGGAAGAAAATGAAACATTAAATATTTAAATTGAAAATAATAAATATTTCATTTTCTCGTCTGGGCATCGAACCCAGAACCTGTCGGTTATAGTTACACGCTTGTACCGCAGCTCCACGACAGACCTTATTTAATATCTTTTTATTTAATATCTATTTAACTAATACCATTTACTATTATATACTTATAGCAAATTTTATATGACAAATGCTTTTGTTTCTTCTTTATATAGGTATATATTGTGTTTACGGGTTGGTAAAAATGTTATGTTAATAAACACAAACATACATCTTTTGAAATTTATTACACGCCTTTAGTTAGGAGAACGAACGTTAGGAAAAAATATTTTCTAAATTAATTTTCCACTGATGATATCGATCCAAGGACCATCCTGTCCACCATCTACCGTGAATTTGGCACTTACCAACTAAGCCACACTGGCGCTTATATATGGTGCCTATATGTATATCATCAAATTATTCTGTCACCGTTATCTGTTAGTTGACGAAACACTGTAGAGACGTCGCCTCGCCTGTGCGTTCTCTACAATATTAATATGAAGTGGGGACACAGTACGTCGCAAGGACAAATAACATCCTCATTCTCTTGAAGCCCGGCACACCACTACTGTGCGGTTCCGTAAAAACTCCCTTCTACGCGCCACGTAACTGAGCAATTTCCCACCTGCGGCAGTCTTTCACGTTCGATACGATATGGGTACCTCAAAAACTCGTTTATATATATATATATATATATATATATATATATATATATATATATATATATATATATATATATATATATATATATATATATAACTAAAATTGGACCTTACGAAATTGCTACGAAAACGAGAAAAATATATGTTTTTAATTAATACCATAAAGTCCACGCAAATGAAGTAGTGGCTGAAAATAGTATATCATATTGTAAATGCTACTGATTTTAAAATTTACACACGTAAACTTCAGATTCGTTAATCACTATGTCAGTGGTTCTAACGTATGCATTCTATGTGTTATGCAACTTAAGTGGCAAAGCCTTGATGAGCTACTATTACGTTAATAAAAAAAAAACTCCTGTCGTGCCACAAGTGTGTAATTGTAAACATGACAGGTTCAGAAAATATATTTTTATTATTTTAATTTCCTCGAAAGGAAATATATCGCGTGATGATACGCGGAACTCATCGCCATGCGTTGCCTCTTGAAAAAGATTTCCGTATCTCAACATGCGATTCCTCCAGAATTTGGCGGTAAGTAGGAGACGGAAAATCTGAACGTTTTTTTTTTTGATGGAAAAGACACGGCAAACGAGCGTACGGGTCACCTGATGGTAAGTGATCACCGCCGCCCACGGCTCCGTTTAGCACCAGAGGAGCTACAGGAGTGTTGCCGGTCTATACGGATGGGCACCGGGGCCCGGCATTACCCGATGCGAAACGCAGTGACCAAGGTCACTACTTAACGCCGGTTTTAAATGCCGGGGATGGTAACAATCCGGTCGAATCTGCCCATGCGTGTTGCCATTGCTGATAACGTGACATTTCCACTCGTACTTTCGTCGCCTCTTACGACACTATCAGTACCAGGGTGATCCTATTCTAAGCCGGAATCACACGACAAAGTTTGTATACTAGGTTCCAAATGCCTACCCTATTTTGTGCGGGATACAGCGTGAAAGCTAAAACATAGAAATTAACAGTTTGCTTAAATCCCTATATGCTAGTCGAATCCCCCCATTATCCCTAGGATAATGGGGGGATTCGACATCTTTTTTAATTTTTACTATATTTTTTAATACACATAATATAACCTTATAAATAATTTCACATTGATTTTTTTTCTAATTGGAGATAAGCGCCTGATACAAAATAATAGCACAACCCTTGCACCAATATTGCCTAAAAATACACGAAGGCTCTAGCAATTATAATTTAATTTCATAAACAAATATGTATATATGAAAAAAATTGCAGAATCGTGCATACTTAGCGAATGCGGAATACATGGTAATTACTATGTGACGTTGGATGTTTGCCAAAAGTAATTTCCTTTTAATTCTAGCCAAGCACCCATATGGAGGGTTGCGCTTTATAAATATGTACAGTAGGTGTCGACCATTTTTCATAAAGCTCGTTAAAATAACGTGTAAAACAAACATTCGTTATTCTTCGTTTTCCATAATTCTTAAAGTACATTTTGCTCATACTAATTTTGGTTTATTTAAATTTTACTTTTCATTTAAAACAGATGTAAGGCTGGACTGTTAATATTTTTCTAACTATTAACCATTGTAGAATAAAGAGGTGTTTGTCTTACTAAATCTAGATTGAGATTTTATATTGTGATTTTATTTTTTATTTTATATTGAGATTTTATATATCTCGCACTTGCACTTTCCATTATTTTTTTAGCTTCATATTGTTTTCCTGATTTGGCAGAACAGTCAAGTCAAGACACATTGTTCCCATGAAGACACGTTCCGTTTTGCACTTTTCGCCTAATTTTAAGGCATTGAGTGACAGAACTTAAAGCGCGCATTGTCTTTTTATCAGAGTGAGAAGAGAAGAAATAAAAATATTAAATATTTCTTTTGCTTGAGAAAGATTCAACCTATAATCCGTCAGGCTCACAGTCACATGCTTGTGCCCCTGTGCCCCGGCGGGTTTTATTTAAATGTAGGTATTAAAATGTGACGTCGTTTAATACAGATGTCAGGTTAATCTATTAATACTAAATTTAAAAACGTATAAAAATTTGAACGAAGCAGGATTTGAACCCGCGCCTCTTGGAATCCGTCCAAGCGCCTGGTCTGACCACTAAGCCATTCGTTCAAATCCTGCTTCGTTCAAATTTTTATACGTTTTTAAATTTAGTATTTTTCTTTCCTAAGTGTGGAATAACACCTTAAAAAAAATAAAAATAATCTATTAATATTTTTCTAACTTATTGAAATATTGTAAACAAACGTCGCTATTCCTGTTTCTATATCTGGATTTAAGAAAGTTCTCATAAAATTACATCAACTTAAAATACTCTATAATTATAAATAAAAAATCTTTCTTAAAACAGGACAGATAATGTTTCATCAAAAATTTTATTCATATTACAAATATATTTTACCTATATAAATGTACTTCAATCTTTATTGTTTAATTAAATTTCAAGAGCTTGAGAGGTTGTGTTAAGTAAAGGGTTGATAAATTACGGTCACGGTATTTATTCTGTTTAAAATATATGGCGACAATTTGTTTTGGCCATAAGACTGAAGACTTTGGAAGTAAGTCCTCGGTAACCTATTTATGTAGCTTCCTTGTTCATTAGATGATCAGAATTACTCACTGATTCGGCTTCACACTGTATCCCACGGAAAGGAACTTGGGAACCTAGTAGAGGGAACTTGGGAACCTGGTGTTAATACACTCCGTTCCACTTCCGTTCCCCACTTCCCGCCTTTCCCGCATTTGAGGCATTGCGTATTGAGTGGCGGAACTCTAACTTTTTGCCTTGTTACCAGAGCGAAGAAATGAAAACATTTAATATTTAAATCGAAAATATTAAATATTTCATTTCCTCGACTGTGTATCGAATCCACAACCGTCGGTTGCAGTCCCACGCTTGTGTCGCTGCGCCACGTCAGGCGCATCTAAACAGAATTAAATAGCATTTATTTCATATTTCTTGTTTTTTCTATTTTCCAAAGCAATTTAAGTCACAAATTTTACACTTGTATTAGCATATTTTTTCTCTTTTTCCATTAACACGTCAGTTCCCCACTTCCTGCCGATTTGAGGCGTTGAGCATAGAGTGACGGAACCCATTTCAGCGCTTTGCCTTGTTACCACAACGAAAAAGTGTATATATTAAATATTTCATTTCCTTGAGTAGTCTTTGTGTCTCTGCCACAAGACTGGCGTCTAGTATTAGTGTTTACATATTATGTATAACGTATAACCGGAAGTACACGGTGTAGAACGCTGAAATTTGGCATATAGTTTCTATGGAGACTATAGTTTTTATGGAAAAAAAAACAAGGAAAACGGGCGTACAACACCTGATGATAGTGATAACCGCCACCCTCGGCCCCGTGTTGTCGACCTTCAAAGTAAAAGGTAGATGCGATTTTTGAAGTCACCCGAAACACTACCGCAGGCAGATTAATCTGCTACTATACTTAAAATAGAATTCCTACAGAATAATGAGTTCAAAGAGAAGATTCTCAAATCCCATAGAAACTAGAAAAAGTCTGATTTTATTTTATATAATTTAAAAAAGCAAGTAGCAATCTGTCTCTAATTATACAACATAGGCGTGATTTGACTTCATAATTAAACATTTGTTCTTAACTCACTCGAGTAATATTTGTATTTAATTAATATTTTCCCCTTTTCCGGTTTGCGAGAAAATTGCTATATAAGTATATAGTAAATTCAAATGTCACAATAATATGTGTGGCTTAATATTGTCCTAATTAATTAATAATTATTTACGATAAATAAGCTAGTATGCAAAGTTTGTTTTTCGATTTTTTTTTTCTGTCGTTCAAGTCATTCAGTACCTACTAAGCATTATTATCACTTGAGAATTTTTGAAATTTGTATTTTCTAAGACTTGAGTTCCACCACTCAACACGCAATATCTCGAAATTTATGTGGAAAATAGAAATCGGAGTGTCTCAACACTAAATACTTGCACCAAAAACAAAATATGCAGGTTACAAAGTGAAGATATAAAATAATACAGGCTATATTAATATTTTTCATTAGCTAACATAAAGCTATATTCAGTAGTGATAATAAAATTCCCTGCAATCAGTGCCGGTGTTTACCGCGGCACCCGCTGCAATGCGATATCTACGAGTACGTGTTGGCGATACTAAACTACCGTATAAGATATTTTACAGTTAAATAAAATTTCAAAAAAGGATACTTTCTAAAGATACTTTAAAATAATTTTTATAGTTTTTTTTTAGAAGCTTAACGCTGTATCCCGCTCGAGGTAGGGTAGACAGAGGGAACCCGGGAACCTAGTGTTAAGACACTCTGTTCCACTTCCGTTCCCCACTTTCCGCCGGATTTGAGGCATTGCGTGTTGAGTGGCGGAACTCAACGCCGCGCTTTTTTTATAAAATATTTATAAAATACATATTTCTAAAAAAGAAATACTTTTCTGGAAAGTACTTTAAATTATATTTAGAAATGCCTTTTATTACAGCCGAGATGTTTAACAGAAAAATACAATAAAATTTAACGTTTTCATTTCTTTGCAACGCAAAGCGTGCTTTTGAGTTTGACCACTCAAGACGCAATGTCTCCATGATTTAACAAAAAGTGGGGTGACTTAATGGGAACGAAGTGTCTTAAAACTAGGTCCCTAGGTTCCCACAATGTTCCCACTGCTATGAAGCTAAATAAAATTTACTTAATTTAATACCCTTTTTCATGGCCCAAAAGGGGAATCGCTACAACCTGTACCGCAGCAAATACTAGAATCAGAATTGTTTCCTCATAAACTAGTATATTTATACGCCCCTCGATTTAATCGTGTTTGTTATTCAATATTGTATACAGAAAATATTCTATTAAGTAAAATCTTTAACGTAATATATATCTTTTTAATTCAAGTATATTGCTCTTTCTATAATATATAGTAAAAAAAAATTTACTGATAAAAGATTCCTTTTTTCAATTTCCTTTTTAATTTTACGCTTTATCCTGCATCTATAAGAACGGGCAAACAGTGAAAGATGGAAAAGCAATAGAAACCTGGTGTCTGCGGATCGTTTTGAGTGCGACGTCTTTCATTGTCCATTCTTTTTTCAGACATATTGAATTATAGGTACACAAAAGATCGTGTTTTACATAATCAAATAGAAACAAAAAAAAAATTAATATTGATAATATTATAAATAAATGTGAATTAAATATATAGTATTATAAATCTAAATGTAAACAATTGACATATTGCTATTATTCTTTTCAAACTCACGCCATATATCACATATGGCAGGGTAGGCAGAGGGAACTTGGGAACCTCGTGTTAAGGAATTCAATTCCGTTCTCCACTTTTAGCTCTAGACATTGTGTCTTTGAATATTTAATTTGAAAATATTAAATAATTCGAACGCGATCGAATACACTACCTATAGCGTTCACAGTCGCACGTTTGTGTCCCCGCGCCACAACTGACCTCAGTGGTTCAGTGGTAGAATGCTGCTCGCCAGCTATATTTTATCCTCAAAATATTAAATAACTTAAATTCAATTTTGCTTTCGACGAAAGAAATAAACGAGGCAAACGAAGCTCTTATGAATAAACTTTCTGAAGCACTACCACTTTGCAATTCTTAAGTAAAATCGCTACGTATTATAAATATAGAATGCAATGGTAGCTTTTACAAATGTTTTTTTTTTATATCATTATCAAACGGTATTTTTGTATTTGTATAGTGTTAAGTCACTCCAGGAAATAAAAAAAAACACCGCAGTATGCTTTTTGAGTGTGATTTGTTTTTATATGAATAACAGAGTAGTTAGAGTGTACATAGTGTCAGACTCTTCCGTTTTTCTCTTTCCATCGAATTTCAAGGCATCGCGTGTGGCGGAAATCAAAACTGCGCTTTGCCTCGTAACCAGAAAGAAGAAATTGAATCTTATCTTATCTTATTAATATTATAAATGCGAAAGTTTGTACAGATGTGTGTATGTTTGTTACTCTTTCACGCAAAAACTACTTAACGGATTTTCATGAAACTTTGCATTAATATAGCTTCGATATCAGAATAACATAATAAGTTAAAATTTATAGGGATTTTTAACCGACATAAAAAAGGAGGTTCTTTTATATATGTTTCCCGACTACCCGAAGATGGGTGGACCAATTTTCAAAATTCTTTTTTTGTTCGAGAGGATTATTTCAACCATTATTTTATTACCATGGGACACAATTGGTCCCATGGTAAGGAGACCAGGATCTGATGATGGAATCTTGGAGAAATCGAGGGCAACCCTCAAATTTGAAAGGCACAGATGCGGTTTTTTCGTATAATAACGCAATTGGGAGATCTGTATCTGACTATCATCTCATTTTATTAACCGACTTCAAAAAAGGAGGAGGTTCTTAATACGTATGTTCCTCAGATTACTCGAAGACGGGAACACCGATTTAAAAAAAAAACTTTTTATATCGTTGGAGTTACACAAAGTAGATTACTGTAGGATTATTTATCTTAAATAGTTCTAAATAAAAGTCCGCGATAGCATATATCTATCTTTTATGTGTAAGTCACTATGACTAAAGTAGTGAACGCGGACGAAGTCGCGGGTAACAGCTAGTATTATAAATGCGAACGTTTGTACGGATATGTGTATTTTTGATACTCTTTCACGCAAAAACTACTGAATGGATTTTCATGAAACTTTGCAGTAATATAGCTTCTATATCAGAATAACATAATAAGTTAAAATTTATAGGGATTTTTAACCGACATAAAAAAGGAGGTTCTTTTATGTATGTTCCCCGATTATTCGAAGATGGGTGGACCGATTTTCAAAATTCTTCTTTTGTTCGAGAGGGTATATTTCACAATTGGTCCCATGGTAAGGAGATCAGGATGTGATGATGGAATCCTGGAGAAATCGAGGGCACAGATGCGGTTTTTTCGTATAATAACGCAATTGGGAGATTTGTATCTGACTATCATCTCATTTTATTAACCGACTGCAACAAAGGAGGAGGTTCTTAATACCTGTATGTTCCTCAGATTACTCGAAAATGGAAACACCGATTTAAAAAACTTTTTTAATCGTTGGAGTTACACAAAGATAATTATAGGTAGATTACTGTAGGATTATTTATCTTAAATAGTTCGAAATAAAAGTCCGCGACAGTATATATCTATCTTTTATGTGTAAGTCACTATGACCAAAATAGTGAACGCGGACGAAGTCGGGGGTAACAGCTAGTAATTAAATAAATAAAAAAAATACATGGATCAAAGTGTGGTGTTGAGTTTCGCCGCTCAACACGCAATATCTTCAGAATGCAACAGATAGTCATAATGGCATCGGAGTGTCTTAACACTATATAAGCTTCCATGGTTGTATAAATTATATACGTTTTACTTAAATAAACATTTCAAATTCGGTCGAAAATCTCCTAAAACTTATATATCTTTAAATAAATCTATTTTCCCATATTTTAAAAATAATATTAAAACTTGAAAAGTTGAAGCTTCCAGCTATATCTTCCGCGCTTGGCTTTAACGTCAAATTTGCCTTCGCCCTCAAAAATGTAGATGACATTCAGAAGAGCAACTTAAATTGGTATCTCGTACACTCGACGTGACATTTCACCCCACAATATTCTCAAGATCGCTATCCTTGCTGCTGGATAGATAAAAGAGTAAACGCTTTTACCGTTTAGTCTCAGTAAAGTTTGTTTGTTTGGTAAAATTACTTGTTTTTTTCTTTAGTGATTGAGCAAATTTTACATTTTGTTTCTTTCTTTTTATGTCAGTTTCGGGAACGGAACTGGGGAAGGGATGCTGGGGAACGGCAGTGGAACGGAGTGTCTTTACACTAGGTTCCCTAATATCCACTGCCTACCCTGCCATGTGTGGGATACAGCGTGAAGCTGAAGAAAAAATCTGCATCACGCTGTATATGTTAGGTAGGGTAGGCAGAGGGAATTTGGAATTCTCTCGGAGCAGAGTGCCTTAACGCTGGGCCCTATTGAAAAGAAAATAATAAATGTTTCATTTCACGCATTTACAGTCACACGCTTGTGCCCCTTAGCCACGACTGGAGTCATTATACTATATTTTGTAATATTTATTTTTAGGTACACGCTGTATCACGACATGGTAGGTGCAGAGCACCTGGGAACCCTAGGGTCCTAGCGCGATTGTGTCTTCTTACCTGTGATAATGAAAATATTTTAAATACATTTATTTTAAATACATGTACTTACATGAATTTTAGGCTTATTTTTTATATTCTACTAAAAGGTCAAGACAATAACTTGTATATAATTCTCGATTTTGCTTAATTCCGCCCCTCAACACGCAATTACTCCAATTCGCCTTAACACTAGGTTCCCAAACTCCCTCTCTGCTTATCCTGCCATGTTCGGGATTACAGCGTGAAACAGAAAATACACAATACACACATCAAATCTCCAGGTTTAACTTCATCATGTCATAATTTAATAGTTTCCTTGACATTCTAATTGCATATTGAAACTAGCAAGATAGATAACCAGATGTATAACACGGAGTGCCCTACATATTGTGAATACGAAGCGCCTGACGAGTATTTATTGTACGTGAGGTGAACTTGTTGTATCGATATTATGTTAAAAGATTCGATGTATCTTCATAGGCGTAAAAAAAAAAAAAGCCAGGTCGTGCCCATTCAGAATAGTCTTGAGCCCACCCCAATAATTTTACAAACAATTTTTTTTCCTCGAAAATAAAAAAAGCTTTACACAGACAAATTTGATGAAACTCCAGGTCTCCCTGTAAATTTTTCTAAATAGCCCACGAATATCTTCTATAGAAGAGGTAGAGCTTTGTTTGAAAGCGCTATGATTTGCACTTAGAATAATTATTTATTTTCATTTTCAAATAACAGAATAAATTTCCCCATGTTATATGGGTCTTGGCTTTTTTGAAAATCAATCAATTGTTATTTTTTCCTTATTATATAGTTAACTATCATAAACGTATAATGAAAAGAATAGAAAGAAAAAGTAAACAGCAGAATAATTGGCAATGACAGCAAAGATATCCCTTTAAAACGATATTATTTCCTCCTAGCTACCTGGGTAATGTGCAATGAGTAAAGCCTTATTATTGAATTTTCCACATTCATATATTCTATATAAAAGTTTTTTCAAATATTCCACATATCGCTGAGGGAATCTAGTGTTAAGACACTCTATTTCTTAACTGTGCTACGAAATGAAAATAGTCAATTCTTTCAAGTAGAAATCTAACCTACAACCGTCGCTCTTAAAATCATAAACACTCTACATTCCATTATTTTTTATAAGATCGTGATAAACAAATACTACAAGTGTAACTACAAGTGTAATTACAAGTGTAACTATTACAAGTGTGAACGAACAGTTTGTGGGTTCGATCCCCACTCGGTTAGTTCTGTGTACTTTGTCATGTGCGGGACGTAGCGTCAAACTGAAAAATGAATCATCCTTTAATCAATTAAGACTATATCGATACAAAAGTGTCACATCACTAAAGTACAAGGCACCGCAATGGACGATGCAATCTCCATTCAGAAGCGCCGACACCGCGAACTCAACGCGCGCTAATGGCAACACTCACTTATAACACTGGAACCCATACTATGGGTTGTATGCTAATAAAATATATAAAAATATTTATATGTTCATAAAATTTTGTTGTATTATTTATCTATATTTGGCAGAATTTCTTTATGTTGCCAGGTTTTATAAGATAATAAAATATATTTTGACGTCTATCGCTTTGTAAGTCGATGAACTAATAAATTCAGTGTTAATGATTCAATTTAGTAATATTGGCAATTTCGCTCTCCGCTTTCCGCCGAATTTTTGTGGCATTGTATTTTCAATGGTGAAACTGAACGCTACGCTTTACCTCGCTATACTAGAAAAGAAAGAGGAAATGAAAGTATAATACATATATTAATAAATAATTAATTCCCCAGAATGGTCATCGAACTTAGAACCGTCCTATATATCTCAAGGCACAACGACCGCGTCAAATTGCCAAATCCTAAAATTGCTTTATTTTGATGAAAATATTTCAAAACGTTCCGTATCATTTATTGTTGATCAAAGTTGAACTTTTTTATTTATTATTTCCCGAAATAGAATGAGCTTTGTAATCAGTTTTCCTAAGCGTTCAACTCGAGGTCGAATCAAAAATCATTTGTACGCAAACAAAGGCATTTTTCTTTGGAAAAATATTAAGCAATTAATTCTTCCCAAGCAATTAAAATTTGGAAAAGATGCCATATTTTCTAGGCCTTTCCGTTTCCGATATAAAATGGCGGGTGAATGTTTTGTTTTAAATTCGGCAAGTGTTGATATCGATTAAGCTCGGTCTCATTATGAAGTATGTAACTTTAAAGGATATTTAATTAATTAAGTAATGATCTAGTCTTTTTTTTTAAAAATATATACTAATGACATAGTACTGATCATCACAAATATCTTTGTTTTCAATACCTTAAAAGAATATTTTGATAAATAAAAAATATATACTTCACACGGGAATCAAACTCGCATGATTGTTAGGAAACGATAATAATTTCTCGTCATCTTCGTATCTAAGTACAAAGACATTTCAGGATTCTGATTACATAACGCTTTTATAGTAAATATTAACTGAACACTTTTACCCAAGTTTCAAGTACTGTGGAGCGCGGAATTGAAGTACATAGGGGCGTGAGAAGAAATATAAGTTGAAGAGAGGACCCGAATAATGGAAATAAAGTACCCGCTATTGTTTTGACAATGTTACCGAGTTTTTATTACATTTTTTTTTTAGCTTCACGCTGTATCCCGCACAAGGCAGGGTAGGCGGAGGGAAACCGGGAACCTAGATTTTGAGGCATTGCGTGTTGAGTGGCGGAACTCAACGCCGGGCTTTGCCTTATTACCAGAGCGAAGAAATGAAACATTAAATATCTAAATTGAAAATATTAAATATTTAATTTCCTCGACTGGGGATCGTACCCAGAACCTGTTAGTTACAGCCACACGCTTGTGCTGCTGCGCCACGACAGGCCTCAGATTATATTATGGTTCTTCGTATCCCGCACATGGCAGGATAGGCAAGGGAACTTGGGAAGTCTGTGCTTAGACAGTCCGTCTCCATTAACCGTCCCTAATTTTCGCTGAATTTGAGGCTTGTTCAATGCCGGTGATCAACATTAAATATTTTATTTCCCCGAGTGGGATTCGAACCCACAACCTATTAGGTACAAATCATTAGCAAAATATAATCATTATATTCTTAAATCTAATAAATGGCCGTCGGGGCGCAATGAGATATCGTCAAAATTTAGATGCGATGTTTTATCCTTACTCATGGGAACGATTATATACAAATTGTTTTCATTTCTCTGGTGTAATCGAAAAAGCGTGTTGTTATTTTTTTGCCAAATAACCGCGCGACCTTGGCAGAGTGGGCAGAGGGAACCTGAGAACCTAGTGTTAAGACACTTCCCCTTTTGTAACTATTTTCCACCAAACAACACGTAATGTTAATTTTTTATCCATTCTGAATTATCGTTTGACAACAGAGAATGCTATTTATTAAATATTTTACTATTTTTAAACGGATCCAAGACGCGCAGGTTAAAATCCTGCTTCGTTCAAATTTTTATACGTTTTTAAATTTAGTATTTTTCTCTCCTAAGTGTGGAATAACACTTTAAAAATAGTAAAAGTATTTAATAAATGGCATTCTCTCTTGCCAAACTATAATTCTAACGAATTGTCTTTGAGTAGCGGAAATTTGTAAAAATCTCCCTACAGAGATGCTAACAAAATAAATAAGTAGTAACGAGCGTATAAAAATTTCGACAGAGCTTGGTGAGAATGAATGGCTTAGTTGGTCAGAGCGCTTGGACGGATTCCAAGAGGCGCGAGTTCAAATCCTGCTTCGTTCAAATTTTTTGACGTTTTTAAATTTAATATTTTTGTTTCCAGAGTGTGGAACACTTTAAAAATCGTAATTTATAGCTTTTCCAGTTGAAAAAATAAATGTGTTGCTTTAACACATCTCATTTTAATTTTTTCATCTTTATAACATCCCTTTAAATTCTCTCGCTTCTATTGCCTAATATGTCTTCATGAGTGGTTTAAAAGCACTATGCTTTGTCAAACAAATCGAAAAACCTCGATTTATTCAGTCAGGAGTTACTGTTCCACTGACATACACGCAGCATACACAGACAGGTACATAGACATACACACGTGCAGACATTTAGGCACAATTTAAAACACTCCTCTCTCCTCTCTTAGCGTATAAAATACAACCCGCTACATATATAAGTATGTCGACATTAATCAACTAGGCTACAGTAGCGTCCAATGTTTATGCATAAATATTATATATGTACACTAAGCCGTTTGTTAGTTGACTTCATTGTTCACTATAGTCGAGCTTATATTTTTTT
>DWMZ01002806.1:0-13603 GCA_018249855.1 Eueides tales michaeli | reverse complement strand
CATAATCTAGTACAGGCACTCAGTCGACTTTTCCGCTCCATTACAGCTCAGTTTGATTCGCTGGACACATTCAATTGTACTGATCTACGCCTAATGGAATTTATTAGTGGGTGATCGATTTATTGATGTATTTTACATTAGATTTTGCGCTGTCTCTCTTATTTAGTGTCTTTTTTTCTGTTTTTATGGCACCGTAGCTTCACTCACTCATTTTCACACTGTGTCTTGTACATGACAGTCTAGCCGGAGGGAACCTGGGAACCTAGTGTTAAGACACTCCGTTCGATTCCCTACTTTATACTGAATTTAAAGCATGGCGTGTTAAGTAGTGGGACTCAATGCCGCGCTTTGCCTTTTTACCGAAGCGAGCGAAGACATAAAACTATCATATATTTAATTTGAATACATTAAATATTTCATTTCCTTGAGCGGGGATCGAACCCACAACCTATCGTTTACAGCCCACGTGCCCCTACGCCGGGCCATAAGACAAGCCTCATCTAATAATTTTTAAACCAACAAACACGTTTGTGCCATACAAACCCTCACGACGACACAGACATTATATATGTATGTACATTCATACATACGAGTTACCCGTAACTAAAACTCACTTGAAATAACCGTTAGAAGTAAACTACTACATAAACTCGACCAAGTGTTCTAACTGCAAGTTAATGCAGACGAGTACCCGACTTCGAATCGAGCTTTTTAATGTTCTTCTTGTGTAACTGTTTCCTTTTAATGGATATATTTTGATGTAATGTCTAGAAATATTTTCAGAAATTACTAGATAAAGCTCAATTAAAGCTGAGTTGCAATTCGTGTGAAAGCTTCGGTTGTAAATATTTTTATTCGTCATACCGCTTTGGTACAGTAAAATAGCATCTCACAGTGAAGACAAAGGATTCGAAGGAAGGAGGACGTTCGATTTTTAATTAGAGGAATGAAATAATTCTATTTATTCACTCTGACAGATATAATGCAACATTGAGTTGCGGAGCTGATGTCTTAACGCTGATTTTTTATATATTAATATTTCTTTTAATATAGGAAATTAAGCGTTGGGGAACCGAACGGAGTGTTTTAACGCAATTTATAATATAATATTAATATTTGAAATTGGTTTGAAAACTTTATGCAATGTTTTTTTATTAATTTATAAGATAAAATATTCTATTTTCCCTTACTCAATTATTAATATATGCAAGAAAATTACGTGACCGAATTAATAAAGCAATTATGATATCAAAAGCAAATGAAATTATCGAATTAATATAATTTACCGAATCGGCGTCGATCAAATAATTGAAGCCAATCGCGATGATTTATTAAAGGTTTACGTGATATGATTATTTCTAGAAATAAGAATTATGTGGTTATAAATTCGAATTCCACTCGGGTGAAATATTTAATATTTTTACTTTTTCGCTTTGATAACAACGCAAAGTGTGGTGTCGAGTTCCGCCACTCAACATTCCTTGACAATTGAGTATTGTTTTAATGAGAATGGTGTGTACTGTATTAAGAACAGTTCCCAGGTTCTGTCGATCTTGTTGTAAGTGGGATACGGAGTGAAAATATAAATAAAAGTAATATGATGGACAATGATCCTGGCACAAACGTGTACTGTAACCGACATGTTGTGGGTTTGATCCCACTCGACGAAATGAAATATTTAATATTTTCAAATTAAATATTTAATGTTTTCATTTCTTCTCTCTAGTAATAAAGCAGAGCATGGCTTAGCGAATTGCCACTCAACACGAAATGCTTTAAATTTAGCGGAACGTGGGGAACAGAACAGAGTGTCTTAACATCAGGTTCCAAGGTTCCCTCTGCTTACCTTGTTATATTTGGCATACAGATGCAGATATAAATAAGGGTAATAAGAAGAATACTCATCATCTTAAATAAAGGCACTATTCACATTCATTAAATCTTTGGTCAATGATCTAATTCACATAAAAAAGGTCGAGTTAAAATAATTTATTTGGATACTTTGATTAAGTAAATGGATAAATCAGCTTAAAATATGAATCAATGTTTATTGATTCATATTTTAAGCTGATTTATCCATTTACTTAATCAAAGTATCTATAATAAAAAAAAGTATCTATAAGTATTTCCTTTACATTTTGACGTTTATTATTGCAGCAGCGGAAATATCTGTTATAAAGTGTATTTGTATTTGATTTATACTTTGACTTAGCTATATCAGAGTAGGCAGAGGGAACTTGGGAACCTAAAACACTCATTGCACTTTATTTACTATGGAAGAGAGAAGGTGGTAAATTAAATTGGTCTATGATATTTATACTTGTAATAAATCTGTAACTAATCACAGTCTTTATATGGAAGATATATTAAAAAATCGTTTATCAATGCAATAGGGCCCAAAATAATATTTTTTAAGATTATTGGCCTATTTGTCTGTGCGTTTGTAGGCGCTAATCTCAGAAATGGCTATCTGGATTTAAAAGCAATTTTCAAAGTTATGCTTTGTTAACCTTTCCTCAAAATGTAAAATTTGCTTAAATTGGTTAATAAATAAAATGATAAAATGGCTTCAATATTTTTATTTAATTACGTAAAAGTTTTAAATATATAGATATTGTCTTAAAAATTATAATGTTATTACAACAAAAAAGTAATTGAGATTAGTAAATAAAATAGTTTAATTCAAACGGGCGAAGCCGCGGACGAGGCACTAGTATAATATATATCTCTATATGTAAATTCAAATGTGATAAGCTATTTAAAATAACAGTCGTGCAACATGTGACGTCACACGTTACCCCTTTCAGGGTAACGACAGATCCTTAGCTATAACCATTCAATTTACATGGCGCCCTCACCCTTGGATTAGTTTGAAAATCTTGTAAGACTTTCACATAGAGAATCGTATGCTTAGTTTGCTACACCTTTATATGTATACTAGCTGTTACCCGCGACTTCGTACACCTTCACTATTTTGGCCATAGTGACTTACACATAAAAGATAGATATATGCTGTCGCGGTCTTTTATTTAGAACTATTTAAGATAAATAATCCCACAGTAATTATCTTTGTGTAACTCCAACGATAAAAAAAGTTTTTTTAAAATCGGTTTTCCCATCTTCGAGTAATCTGAGGAACATACGTATTAAGAACCTCCTCCTTTTTCGAAGTCGGTTAATAAAATGAGATGATAGTCAGATACAGATCTCCCAATTGCGTTATTATACGAAAAAACCGCATTTGTGCCTTTCAAACTTGAGGTTTGTCCTCGATTTTTCCAGGATTCCATCATCAGATCCTGATCTCCTTACCATGGGACCAATCTTATTAATATTATAAATGCGAAAGTTTGTACGGATGTGTGTATGTTTGTTACTCTTTCACGCAAAAACTACTAAACGGATTTTCATGAAACTTTGCAGTAATATAGCTTCGATATCAGAATAACATAATAAATTAAAATTGGGATTTTTAACCGACATAAAAAAGGAGATTTATGTATGTTCCCCGATTACTCGAAAATGGGTGGACCGATTTTCAAAATTCTTCTTTTGTTCGAGAGGGTATATTTCACTATTGGTCCCATGGTAAGGAGATCAGGATCAAATGATGGAATCCTAGAGAAATCGAGGGCAACTCTCAAATTTGAAAGGCACAGATGTGGTTTTTTCGTATAATAACGCAATTGGGAGATCTGTATCTGACTATCACCTCATTTTATTAACCGACTTCAAAAAAGGAGAAGGTTCGAGTAATCTGAGGAACATACGTATTAAGTATGTTTCTCAGATTACTCGAAGATGGGAACACCGATTTAAAAAAAAACTTTTTTTATCGTTGGAGTTACACAAAGATAATTATAGGCAGATTACTGTAGGATTATTTATCTTTAATAGTTCCAAATAAAAGTCCGCGACAGCATATATCTACCTTTTATGTGTAAGTCACTATGACCAAAATAGTGAACGCGGACGAAGTCGCGGGTAACAGCTAGTTGTGAAATATATCCTCTCGAACAAAAAAAGAATTTTGAAAATTGGTCCACCCATATTCGAATAATCGGGAAACATATAAACGAACCTCCTTTTTTATATCGGTTAAAAATCCCTATAAATTTTAACTTATTATGTTATTCTGATATCGAAGCTATATTACTGCAAAGTTTCATGAAAATCCGTTCAGTAGTTTTTGCGTGAAAGAGTAACAAACACACACATAGCCGTACAAACTTTCGCATTTATAATATTAATAAGATTAGTAAGATTTTTTCATTCTAACATTTTTTTTTGAGATTTTTGGGTATATTTATTAGTAGGGTAGGGAGAATGGGTAACCTAATGTTAAGACAATTCGTTCCAATTAAAACACTGACGTTCTCCATTCTTCGTCGAATTTTGGGAGTATTCTCCGTGGGGGGGAGCATTCTCCGCGTGTTGGGTGACAAACTCAACTTCGCTCATTGCCTCGTTACCAAGGCAAGGAGCTGAAATGGTTAAATATTTTACTTCCTGAAAAAAGGGGGAAACCCACAACGTAGCAATGACTGGCCTCGTACTTTGAATAACCATAGCGATATCATAAATTTGATACTTTCTGGCTCGAGGCCTGTTGTGCCGCAGGGGCATAATATTTAATATTTTTATTTCTTCACTTTGGTAACGAGGTATAGGGCGTTGTGGAGTTGTGTCAATCAAGACACATAACTCTGCGGAAATTTGGGAATAGATCAGACCGTCTTAACACTAGGTTCCTAAGTTCCTTCTGCCTACTTTGCCATATGCGAGACATAGCGAGAAGAACAAAAAGTAATAAAGTTTTGTTCTTCTAAGAATATATCACATTCAAACAATAAAATATGTATATCATGTACATAACATACAAGACAATATTGGTAAAAGGCGAATATTATGCTGAAAACAAGATCCCGAATACGATAGCGTCGAAAGATGACACGTTAATGCTTTTCTCATTTGATTTTATTCTCAATATCTGTTTGGATGTGTCCCTCTTCATGTTAAAGTATGTGAATACCGCATTTGTGGCGCGATAAAGTATTTTCTGATATTGTTGTTAATATTTATAGTAAAGGTGGAGAAAAGGAGTGTCTGATTACAGCGTAAAATTGAGATAAAAAATTGAGATAAAAATTTATAATATTAATAGATTATATTTATGACATTGATCTCCTAAAGTTAAAGATACTTCTTTTTTTATAAATATCTAAATACTATTTATTTAGAATTTTATTTTTAGCTTTTTACTATTTATTTAGGATTTTTCTTTTACAAGTGTGGAATAACATTTCAAAGTGTTATTTCACACTTAGGAAAGAAAAATACTAAATTTAAAAAGGTAAAAAAAATATTAACGAAGCAGGATTTGAACTCGCGTCTCCTGGAAACCATCTAAGTGCTCTGACCAACTAAGCCATTCGTTCTCACTGTTTTTCTGTAAACGTTCCTAATTCTCGTCATATTAGCTCTTTATTAGCTCTTTATCTTTAAACTGCGGTGTTTCCGCCGCTCAACACTTAATGCCTCAAATTTAAAAGACATTGAGGACGGAAACATTTCAATGGGAAAGGAGTGTCTCAACATAAGGTTCAAGATTTCTTTGCCTTCTACAGCGTGAAGCTCAGAAAAAGGAACTGAAAGAGTATTTTAGCCCTAGGATCCCTTTATCTACTCAGTTATAATAAAAAAGTATTTTTATCACCTTTCTATAGTTCTATATTAAACCATATCCAGTGTGAACAAGCTTTATGTCCTCAGTTTCGCCCAGCTCTCGGTAACGTTATAAGATGAGATTTGCCTCGAAACTGCTTTTTAGGTCCGAACAATATAATGTTGGTCCAAAGCTGCTTATCAACCAAAGGTTTTTAATTTATTATATTTTTACAAAAAAAAAAAAATATATACTACTGAATGAGAAAGACAATGCTCAATAGAAGCTATTGAAGTTAGAAAATTATAATTTTTTATGTAAGTTCTTTGAAGCTGTCGTGGCACCCCTATACAAGCGTGCGACTGTATACAGGCTGTCCTGTATACAGTCGCACGCTTGTATAGGCAATATATTTCCTCTAATAGAATTCGAACCTACACTCACCGCGCTTTTCTCTTTGCTAGAGCGAGATCATAAAAATACAAAAAAAAAATGTTTCCCGAATGGGAATCGAACCTAGGACCGAACCTCCCTATAACAATTGGTTCCTGTTATGATAATTCCTTTTCCCATTTTTCAACAAAATTATAGAGCTTGTGCCCATAGCCACAACTGGCCTTTAATTTTTTTAGTATACAATTAGAAATTGGCATAGAATCACTTGGACATAGCTTTAAAATCTAATATGAGGTAACAAACAAAAGCTAAATAACACCATATTGCTTAGTAGTCAGTGCGCTTAGACGGCTTCCAGGAAACGCAGCACTTTCAAATCCCGTTACGTTACATAATATTTTTATATAAAATATTAGACTTTTCAAAAAATATTAAATTCTCACCTCTTGAGGTTCAGCATCCACGAACCAATCAATGATAGCAGCTGGTAGCGAATAATCGGAAGTGCAGTTCACGAAGGCTTGTTCCCCGGCGTTCACGAATGTAGGGAGACCGGTGATAAGGGGTTCATATTCTGGCAACACTATGGAACAAGGTTTTTCTTACTTCCTCGCTTTATCTCGCATGAATTATAGAGAAATTGATATCAGTTTCACGCTGTATTCCGTACATGGTAGGCAGAGGGAACTTAGGAATCTAGTTTAAAGACACTCCGTTCCCATTATGACACTGTTCCCCACTTTCCGCCGAATTTTACATATAGCGTCTTGAAGGGTGCAATTTAACAGCGAGCTTGTTACCATAACGAAGAAATCTAATAAATATCTATCCAAGCCTCTTCATCTAAAATATAAAAAAGTAAGAAAGATGAATAATTACTACCAAAGTAAAATTTCATTTGAAAACTCATATTTTTGTTCAGAAATTCAATTAATCTTTGAGCACTGTCTGACAGACGTGAGCGTCATCAAAATTCACAAAGGCATCCAGAAATAGATAAACCTACACATACGAGTACGTAACTACTAAACTTAATTTTTATATAGAAGCGCATATGTTCTTAAATTTGACGGTAACTGAGTATTGAATATATGATATCCGTTATTTATTCATATATACTTAAACTAGTTAAATATGATATGAAGCCTGTTGTAGCGCAGAGTATTAACTTGCATTTGTATACGCGACAGATTATGGGTTCGATCCTCGCTCTGTGAACTAAAATATCTAATATTTTCTATTTTTATTTCTTCTCTTCTGGTAACACGGCAAAGCGCGCTGTTAAACCCCGCCATTAAACACGGAAAGTACACTCAAAATTAGACGGAAAAAAGAGACCCAGAACGTTGTGTTTTAACAATAGATTCCTATGTTTTATTTGTCTACCCAGCTATGTGTGAGACGAAGTAAAAAAATATATCAATATTTCTAATGTACAAAAAAATTTATTGGAATAGTCTGGTCGAGATTGTACCGTAACGAACGTTACACCTTAAAACTTCTCTTAATTCAATAACGCTGTTTTAAAATTTAAATTATACGTTTTTATAGCTTTACGCAGTGTACCAAGTGAACTTGTTAGGGTAGCCAGAAAGAACTTGGGAACCCAGTGTCAAAGCACTCCATTCTGTTCTCCACTTTCCGTCGAATTCAAGCACTGCGTGTTGAGTGCTTGAAGTCAATGCCGCGACTTGCCTTGTTTCCAGGGCGAAGAAAATGAAAATATTAAATATTTGATTTCCTGTCGCATTTTTAGTCCCACGCTTATGGCCCTTTGCCACGACAGGCCTCAAATAATTGTATTAAAATTAGAAAAAAATAAATAAAATACGTACCAGCTAACGTCATATTAGCAGATTTCTTATCTACAGCAAATCTTGGACCTTCACTCGACACTTCACAAGTATACTTCGCAGTGCCGGCTTCCGGCTTAATACTGATCACACACGCCATTGAATCGCACGAACTATTTGTAATGGAGACGCCGCTGCTGTTGAAAGCTCGGGTTTCGTACTGAAAAGAAAGCTTTTTTTAATATTTGAATGAACAAGTTATTGACTAACCGTTAAGGCCCAGACGCTGATTTTAAACGTGGTGGTCATGGATTCGATGACAATTAAGGGGAATGTAACATTTTTATTACTTTGTTCTAATAAGGCAAAGAACGGCTTTGAAGAATATACAACAGGTAAAAGATTTTTTTCTAAATAAAAATTGCCGTTATAGTGCAAATGTGCATGGGACCTTAAACGCGACGGTTACTGGTTCGATGTAAGCACGAAGCAAAGAAATGTTTAATATTCTCATTTTTTTGCCATTATAAGGAGGCCATGCGCGGCGTTGAGTTCTATCACTGCATACAAAATACCTGTAGAATTCGGTCGAAATTGGTAAATAGATATTGGTTAATGGGAACGGAGTACCTTAACTAAGTTCTCTATCAACCCACCGTGTACGGTATACAGCACAAACAAGAATAAACATAGACCTAGACTAGGTATATTTTGTAGATTTGACCCGTTGCATAAACCACAATACCTCAAGAATTCGGCGAACAATAAGAAAGAAAAGTTTGTCCATGGAGAACGGAGTGTCTTAGCATAAAGTTCCCAGGTTCCCATTGCCTACCCTAGCAGGGTGGTAGCCTATGTGGAAAACAGCGTAAATCCTAAAAAAACATGTAACAATTATGGCACATCGGATTAGCGTCTATTAACGCAGTGGTTTTCAGTTCCATCTACACATAGGGAAGTAATAACCAATGGAATCCTATGAAGATATACTTTTCAATACGCAGTATCTCGACTTATGAGCTAAAAACATACAGTTTAAAAGTAATTTAATGTTAAAACATAAATTATTAATACCATACCCCATTGAATGAATGCATTATAAATAATAATTTCAGAAAGAATTTCAGCTACCAAGATATTGTTGGACACTCAAACATGAAATTTCTCTAAATCTATATCAAACTGATGGCCTCCTTTTTTCGTTTCACGCTATATTCCAGCACATTGCAGGGAAGGCAGAGAGAACCTATGAACCCGATTTTAAGACGTTGTATTTCCCTGCTCACTTTTCATCGAATTGTGGAAATATTGCATGTTGAGTGGCGGAATTCAGCGCCGCGTTTGACCTCGTTACAAGAGCGAAGAAATGAAAATTTCAAATATTCTAATATATTTACAGTCACTACAAGGCTTTTTCAATTCCTAAACATAAACTATTAAATTTTAGAAAAACATACAATTTTTTTTCATATACAGTGTAAAACGATCGCAAAGATCATAACTTATACTCAATAGCCATCTCCCTTGAAAACACATAACATGGGAACACTTTAGAATTTAATTTCCGCACATTTCACAATATGAAAGCTTTTGTTATAAATATAATAGACAATATTATTATATTGTATGAAAATATTATGACGCTGTGACATAATCGTGGATTTGATTCCCAGTTAAAATTATTGATTGAAATTTCCTTTTGTCAACTTGAAATTTGTTAAGTTCAGGTTGTCCAGTACGCAATGTCATAAAATAAATGGTACCAGCACTGCGTTAAGTATGACCAAACCTACGTACGGTTATGTTAACATTTCGCGTTCTCATCCATGCCACAACATGCTCAGATGGTTTAAATACGTTGAACGAATAAATGATACAAGAATAGAAAACAATATTTGTGAAGGAAAAGTATGTGGAAAGGTGAAGAGAGACCTCTCTTAGTTCTCCCTCTTAAGAGACCTTGATTAACCTTAAAAAAATAGTATCAATAATACAGAAGGAAGATAACATGAAGTGTTTGGGGACCTCGGAGTGTACTCGTATGTATGAAAAAGTTAATGTCACACACAATGGAGGACGAAAAAGAAAACAAGGCAGTTACACAAAATCTTTATTATATCTTATGCGAATATTAAGATTCGCGCGAATGTTAACAATCGCATTTCTATGCTTTGGTAAGCGGCTTTGACCTGCTACTCATCATCGTCCCAATTACACTAAGTTTCCTCTGCCCATGATGCCATGAGTGGATACAGCGTAAAGTTAAAAAAGAACAAAGAAAGAATTTTCCAAGTTTTCAACCAAAATCTTTGGTCTTATAATATTAATTTAAATAGATTTCCTCTGAAATCTCATCACATTGCATATTATATGTTAACTTTGTTTGTTTATGGTGATTTTTATAGTTTTGCCATTAGTATATATATTGTAGTATTTATTCTTCTGAACATGTTTAATACGCCTTAATTAAAAGTATATATAATGCAAAAGATATTATTCGAAGTCTTTGAGAATATTGCTAGGAGATTGTTTCCGTTCACAAGAGTAAATATTTTTAGTTCTTATGAATTTCCTTATTGGAATAGGAAAAGCGCGTGGCTGAATTCTTTATGTGTGAAAAGTGGGGGTTGGAGTGTTTTAATACTAGGATCTACCTACCCTGGTATGCGAAAAGAAATAAAAAGCTAACATTTCTAATATTTTCGAGGTAATGAAATATAGGTATAACATTGTCATTTCCTGGTTACATTCTCAGGTTCCCTCTGCTATATGTGGATACAAACTACAACGCACAGCTAAAAAACTAGTCGGATAACTCCGGGAAAGCTGCTTTTCATAATTCATTGATATCACTAGGGAAAAGGAAACAAAAGAGAAAAACCGTTTTATATTCTTAAGTCTATGCAAATATAGTTACGGCAAAGAACTAGATACATAATTTGAAAGTCCCTAACAATAAAACTGTAGCATATCTTATCTATTCACCTCACCAATTCAGAACCCCATTAAAAATAACATATGCCTATTTCCATGAAAAAAATATCCATTCTTCTTCATTTCACAATTTCAATGTATATAAAGTTATCAATAAAAGGCATTCATATTAGCCGTCCCTCCGCAGATATCTCGGTAACCATTGAACCTGTACGAATTCTTCCATTCAAATAGAAATACCACATGTTTGTATGTGAAAAGGGAATCGGTCTTTATGACAACAATCTTTTATCTGTCGGATTACCTTTCTTTTTGATATTTTTAGTATAGATTTTTGAAGGATAAATTGATTTTTTAAATTTAGATGTTTCGACTGTGTATTTCTTATAGCAAATATAATGGTTTTTTATAAGTATAGGTTCACCCTGTATCCCACATATGACAGAGGGAACTCGCGAACTTAGTCTTAAGACATGAGGACGGATCCCCATTTTTGCCGAATTTGAGGCATTACGAGTTGGGTGCGGGAAGTCAACACCGCGCTTTACTTTTAGCGAAGAAATTTATATATTAAATATTTCATATTCTCGAGTGGAGATTTATATAACCCGTTATGCTTACAATAGCACACTTATGCCCCTGAGCTACCGCTAGCCTCATACTTTATTATAAGCATAATCCTAAATATAATTCTATCCATCTCGTTAAATCTGATTCTATATCTCGAGAATATTTATTAACGATAAGATTTTCCTAACACATCGGCAGTGTCTAACAAAAAACGCGACAATGATGGGTTCAATTTCCACTCGGGGACTACAACTTGAGTGAGGGATTTGAGCGTCTCATGAGTATGAAATGTTCCTATGTATGTTCCTGAACTGTACAGCACGGTTGTATACGATAACCTTGTAAGGCAATTCGTACTCCTCTGTTCATCTTAATATGAGACATCACTTGTTCATTGGTGGAACTCTACGCTTCGCTATATTTTAAAATATCAGGGAAATGTAATTAAGATATAGCAATGATTCCTTATGGAATCCATAATCATTGTTTTAACGCATTGTGTGTTCTAGCGCAGAGGCACAAGCGTGTGACTGTCAACGACAGGTTATAGGTTCGATCCCCATTCTAAGAAGTAAAATATTTGATACTTTCAAATGAAATATTTTAATTTTTTTTATTTATTTCTTCACTCTAGTAACAATGCAAAGCACGGCATTTAATAACACGCAATGCCCCAAATCCTGCAGAAAGTGGGGAATGGAGAGGAGTATTTAAATACTAGGTTCCCAAATTCCCTCTGCCTACCCTGCCATGTGCGGGATATAGCGTGAAGCTGAGTATAATGATTGCTTCAACTTATCCTACAGTCTCGCTATAAAATTGATTATTATTACTCGACACTAATGGGGTAAGGGCTCTTTATCTTAAAAGTTTAACACTTAAGCAAGATCAATTTGGGGGTTCAGTTCAAAATGCCTATTTGGTTTCGAATTACGAGAGCTTTCCATAATAAAGTTTACCAATCGTAATATTTTCTTTTAACTTTCTTGACTTATGACCTGCCCGTTTGTCTGTCTGTCTGTGGTACTGTAACTCCTGAATGAGTGAATAGCGGTAATTGTGGTTTTTTTAAATTGAAATTCTTGCTCACCGGAGTGGTTTTAAACTATGTTTTATGAAAATCGGATTAGCAATTATAGCTACAATCGGTGTTGCCAGGACAAAGTAGTGATATTTTGGGTCGGAGATTCTTTTTTAAATTTAAAGTTTTACTTTCCAATTTTCTAATTAAATGCTGTTCTCTTTGATTGTTTTGCAGTTTCAATATTTATGCCACACGAAGTAGAGAGAACAGAGCCAAGATGCTATGATACTCTATTCCCCACTTTCCATTCAATTTTTAAAACATTGTGGATTGAGTAAGGCATTAAACGCCGCAGTTTGTCTAGCAAAGACAGAAAATTGGAAAATCATTCAACACTCATCGTTGCTTATGGATTTCTATATTTTTTTAAAAGTAAATTTGGCTTATTCAAATTTTCATTTATTTTGTATGACAAAATATTTGCATTTACCTTCTATAATCCAGCGAAAGCGCCAACTAAGCTTTTTTGTTATTATAATAGCAATGATAATATTACAAAGAGCTTTGAGCTTATCATTGCGGACTTAGAATAAACACAATTATTAAATTGGTATCAGATTCCTTTTTTATATAATATTGGAGAATTTATAGAATGTGTTCTGTTTCTTTGTTTTAGCTTCATACGTCATCTCGTAACCAAAATTACAATAAACTTAAATTTAGTAAATTCAAATTAAATTTATTATTAATTTAATATATATTTATTTAGTTTTAAAATATTGAATAACCAATAAAAAATATTTAACATTCATAATTTAATAATATATTTATTAACTATGTTAAATAATAACATTTTAAATAATTTTATTTTAATTTATACCAATAAATAAAACGTACTGATAGATAATCTCAATTATATTGGAGCACTTGAAAAAGTATATAAACACACACATTTTTTTTAAATTTCAATTTCAGTAAATATATTAATCAATGTCAATAGTAAATGTATTAATCAATGTCATGTCGCTTGAAAAAGGCAAATAATTTTCACTAATATTGTAACTTTTGTGTGACAAATCTTAAAATTTAATTCGACGTCGAAGTCGACTTCTTTTATATTTAATTTCTTCAAGTGGGAGTCAAACACACAACTTGTTGCCATTAAAGTCGCATGCTTGTGACTCTGCGCCATGGCTGGCTTCTGTTCCAGCTTGCTTAGTT
>DWMZ01002805.1:0-13606 GCA_018249855.1 Eueides tales michaeli | reverse complement strand
TTTCTTTAAATTATTTATTATTTTTTTTAGGGTTCAAAATATTATTTAGTTAATAAAATAAATTTAGTACAAATTAATAGAATATTTATTCTTTCTTAAGTTTTCAAAACAAATGCTTAAACAAGCTCATTAATTAATAAAAAATTAATTTATCTCAGAATTTATTTAAAATTGGATTAATAATAAAATAAGAGAAATAAATTAAAGTTAAAATTTGTCTTGTAAGAATATAAGGTATTTCAACTGGACGTGCTCCAATTCAAGTTAGTAAAATAATAGTAACAATTAAAGATCAAAATAAAATTTGGTTTAAAGGGTAAAATTGAATACCTTGAATTTTTTTGTTAAAAGTAAATGGTAGAATAATTAGAATCAAAATAGATATTACTAATGCAATTACACCTCCTAATTTATTCGGGATTGATCGTAAAATTGCATAAGCAAATAAGAAATATCATTCAGGTTGAATATGAATTGGAGTAACTAAAGGATTTGCAGGGATAAAATTATCAGGATCTCCTAGTAAATATGGGTTTATTAAAGTAAGGCTAGAAAGTAAAAAAATTAAAATAATAAATCCAATTAAATCCTTAAAAGTAAAAAATGGATGGAATGGAATTTTGTCTGAATTTCTATTAACTCCTAATGGGTTATTAGATCCGGTTTGGTGGAGAAATAATAAATGAATCATAGTCAGCATTAAGATAATAAATGGAAATAAAAAATGGAATGTATAAAATCGAGTTAAGGTTGCGTTATCAATGGCAAAACCCCCTCAGATTCAATTTACTAAAGTATTTCCTAAATATGGAATAGCTGATAATAAATTAGTAATTACTGTAGCCCCTCAAAAAGACATTTGTCCTCAAGGTAAAACATATCCTATAAAAGCTGTAGCTATCAAAAGAAATAAAATAATTACTCCAATTATTCAAGTTAATTTTAAATTAAAGGATTCGTAGTAAATTCCTCGCCCAATATGGAAGTAAATACAAATAAAAAAAAAAGAAGCTCCATTAGCGTGTAATGTACGAATTAATCATCCATAGTTAACATCTCGACAAATATAATTTACTCTATAAAAAGCAATATCAATATTTGCTGAATAGTATATAGTTAAGAATAAGCCAGTAATAATTTGGATTATTAAACATAAAGCTAGTAGTGATCCAAAATTTCATCAAGATGAAATATTAGAGGGGGAGGGTAAATCAATTAAAGATCCATTAATAATTTTAAAGACTGGATGGGTTTTTCGAATTGGCTTAAAAAAATTTATCATTAGTGAATTAATTAAATAATTGAACGTAAAGGCCCAAAAAAAATATTTGTAATTTTTACTACTGCAATAAGAGTAATGAATAAATAAATAATTAATATTATTATTAAAAAATAAGTTTGTTCATTATATAATTTGGATAAATTAAAATTAAATTCATTATTTGAGAATAAAAATAAATTAAAAAAATTAAATATTTCATCATTAAAGTAAAAATTTATTCAAGATAAATTGTTTTTATGGAAAAAAGAGAATCTGATTAAGAAAATTAAAGTTAATGCAGCGAATAATTTATTAAAAATTGAAATTTTAAATAGTTCATTGGAAGCAATTCTAGATACGTAAATAAATAATACTAATAATCCCCCTAAAAAAATTAAAAATAGAATGTATGAAAATCAATAAGTATTAATTAATATTCCTGATAAAATACATATTAAAAGAGTTTGGATTAAAATAAATAAACCTATTGATAAAGGATTATTAGTAAAAAATATAAATAATGAAATAAATAAAATTAAATTTGATAAAAAAATTTTTAACACCTCAAAGAATAGTTTAAAAAAATAATAATTTTGGAGATTATAGATAAAGATAATCTTTTTCTTTGAAGTTTTTAAAGAAAATTCTTATTTTTGATTTACAAGACCAAAGTTTTTTTTAAACTATAAAAACAATAAAACTAATGATAAATATAAGTTTAATTATTGTTATATTTTTTATCGGGAATATAATTTTTGTTTCTAAGCATAAACATTTATTGATTGTTTTGATAAGATTAGAATTTATTGTTTTAAGAATTTTTTTTTTTATATTATTATATTTAATAATAGTTGACTATAATATATATATATTAATGGTTTTTTTAGTTTTTACAGTTTGTGAGGGGGCTTTAGGCTTATCAATTTTAGTTTCTATAATTCGGACCCATGGTAATGATTACTTTCAAAGTTTTAATTTAATTTAATGATAAAATATTTAGGAATAATAATTTTTATAATGCCAATATGTTTAAAACAAAATATATTTTGAATGGTTCAATTTATATTTATATTAATAATAATATTATTTATAAATATAAGAATTTCAATTATAAACTTTTGTAACTTAAGATATATATTTGGGTGTGACATAATTTCGTATGGTTTAATTTTATTAAGAATTTGGATTGTATTTTTAATGATTATAGCTAGAGAAAGATTAAATAAAAATAATTTTTTTAAAAATTTATTTTTATTTAATATTATTTTTTTAATGCTAATATTATATTTAACTTTTAGTACTATAAATTTATTTTTATTTTATTTATTTTTTGAAAGAAGTTTAATTCCTACTTTAATATTAATTATTGGATGGGGTTATCAACCAGAACGAATTCAAGCTGGGATGTATCTTTTATTTTATACCCTATTTGCTTCTTTACCTTTATTGATGGGTGTTTTTTATATTTATAAGGAAATAAATTTTATAATTATTTATATAATAAAATTTTATGATTATAATTTAATTTTATTATATTTTAGACTAATTTTTGCATTTTTAGTAAAAATACCAATATATTTTGTTCATTTGTGATTACCAAAAGCTCATGTTGAGGCCCCTATTTCAGGTTCAATAATTTTAGCTGCTATTATACTAAAATTAGGGGGGTATGGCTTATTACGGGTATTAGTAGTTTTACAAAAAATAAATTTAAAGTGAAGATATATTTGGGTAGTGGTGAGATTAATTGGGGGATTTTATATTAGTTTGAAATGTTTTTGTCAAATTGACATAAAATCTTTAATTGCTTATTCTTCAGTTGCCCATATAAGACTAGTAATTGGGGGGTTAATAACAATAAATTATTGGGGATTTTTAGGTTCTTATATTTTAATAATCGGTCATGGGTTATGTTCTTCTGGAATATTTTGTTTGTCTAATATTAATTACGAACGACTGAATAGACGAAGAATATATATTAATAAGGGAATAATGAATTTTTTACCTTCAATAAGATTGTGATGATTTTTATTAGTATCCTCGAATATGGCAGCTCCTCCCTCATTAAATTTAATGGGGGAAATTAGTTTAATTAATAGCTTAGTTAGATGATCTTGATGAAGAATGATTATGTTAATAATAATCTCTTTTTTTAGAGCTGGGTATAGATTATATTTATATTCTTTTACCCAACACGGAAAGTATAATATAAGAATTTATAGTTTTTATTGTGGGACTTCACGAGAGTATTTAATAATGGTATTACATTGATTACCTTTAAATATTTTAGTTTTAAAAATTGATTACAGAATAATTTGATTTTACTTAAATAATTTAATAAAAATATTGATTTGTGGAGTCAAAAATATGGTGTATGAGATCATTTTAAGTTATTAAAAAATATTCTTTATGTTTTATTAGTTTTTTTTTTTTATTTTTTTTTATATTAATTAATTTTTTTATGATAATTTATTTTATTATAAAAAATTTAGTTCTTTTTTTAGAATGGGAAATTATTTCTTTTAATTCAATAACAATTGTTATATCAATTTTATTAGATTGAATGTCATTATTGTTTATAATATTTGTGTCTTTAATTTCTTCTACAGTTATTTATTACAGAAAAAGATATATAGGGTCGGAATTAAATTTGAATCGATTTATTTATTTGGTATTAATATTTGTTTTTTCAATATTATTATTAATTATTAGACCAAATATAATTAGAATTTTATTAGGGTGAGATGGTTTAGGTTTAGTTTCTTATTGTTTAGTAATTTATTATCAGAATATTAAATCTTATAATGCAGGAATATTAACGGCTTTATCTAATCGAATTGGGGATGTAATAATTTTATTGTTAATTTCATGAATAATAAATTATGGGAGATGAAATTATATTTTTTATCTAAATTTTATAAGAAATGATTTATCAATGAAATTTATTGGGTTACTAGTTATTATTGCAGCTATAACTAAAAGAGCTCAAATTCCTTTTAGTTCTTGGTTACCTGCAGCTATAGCAGCTCCTACTCCTGTTTCTGCTTTAGTTCATTCTTCAACATTAGTAACAGCAGGGGTTTATTTATTAATTCGTTTTAATAATTTATTAATTAATATATTTTTTTTAAAAATTTTATTATTATTATCTGGTTTAACTATATTAATAGCTGGAATTTGTGCTAATTATGAATTTGATTTAAAAAAAATTATTGCCTTATCTACATTGAGACAGTTAGGTTTGATAATAAGAATTTTAAGTATAGGGTTTAATGATTTAGCTTTTTTTCATTTATTAACTCATGCTATATTTAAAGCTTTGTTATTCATATGTGCAGGTGTAGTTATTCATATGATAAATGATAATCAGGATATTCGAATTATAGGAGGTATCAGAATTTATATCCCGATAACTTCTTTATGTTTAAATATTTCAAATTTAGCTTTATGTGGTATTCCTTTTTTAGCGGGGTTTTATTCAAAGGATATTATTTTAGAAATAGTGAGAATGAGAAATTTAAATATATTAATTTTTTTTTTATATTATTTTTCAACTGGGTTGACTATATTTTACACTATTCGTTTATTAATATATTTAATAATTAATGATTTTAATTTATTATCAGTTTATAATTTATACGATGAAGATTATATTATATTAAAAAGAATAATTATTTTATTATTTATAAGATTAATTTCAGGGAGAATATTGAGATGATTAATTTTTTGTTATCCTTATATAATTTATTTACCTTTTTCTTTAAAAATAATAGTAATTTATGTAACTTTATTTGGGTTATTATTAGGTTATTTAGTAAGAAATATAAAAATTTATTCAGTTAATAAATTTTTATATTTTTATGAATTAAGATATTTCTTTATTGTCATATGATTTTTACCTAATCTATCTACGTATGGTTTAAATTATTTTTATTTAAAAATAGGGCAAGGATTATATAAGAATATTGATTTAGGTTGAAGTGAATTATATAGTGGACAGGGGTTATATAATATTATTAAAAATAATTCTTTGATGTATTATATTTATCAGATAAATAATTTTAAAATTTATTTATTTAGATTTATTTTATGAATATTACTTATAGTTATTTTTTTAATAATTTAATTTAAATAGCTTAATTATAAGAGTGTAATATTGAAGATATTAAGGTGATTAATAAATCTTTAAATATTTATAAAAAAAAAATTTTTTATTTTTACAATGAAAATGTAATGTTTTATTTAAACTATATAAATAAAGATATAAATAAAGAAATATTAATGAATAAATCACTAGAAATTAAGTTAGCAGCTTAATTATAATATATTTCTAATTGGAATTTATATTCAATTTTATCATTAACAGTGATATACCTCTTTTTGGTTTCAATTAATAAATAAGGAGTTATTAACTCTATCTTTTAAGTCGAAATTAAATGCAAATTGCTTCTTATTTAAGATAAATTGATTAAAATTCAATATTTTTTGAATGCAAATCAAATGTTTTAAATTAAACTATAATCCTAATTTGATCAATTTAGCATATTTTGATTTCATTCATGATAAATTCCTAAAAGTAATATTAAAATAAAAAAGAAACTAATTTTAAATCAAGTTAAAAAATTAACTAAATTAAATGTTGGGATAATTGGGAAAATTAATGCAATTTCTACATCAAAAATTAAAAAAATTATTGTAATTAAAAAAAAATGGAGTGAAAATGGAATTCGAGCCAAAGATTTAGGGTCGAATCCACATTCAAATGGAGAACATTTTTCTCGATCTAGAAATGATTTTTTTGAAATTAAAAATGAAATTAATATGAAAATATTTGCAACTACTATTATAATGGAAGATATTAGTAATATTAATGTAATTATTTATATTAAAATTATTAAACTTTTTGATTGGAAGTCAAATATACTAAATATATTATATAAATAATTAATTTCCTCATCAATAAATTGAAATGTAAAGGAATAATCAAACTACATCGACAAAATGTCAGTATCATGCTGCTGCTTCAAATCCAAAATGATGAGTTCTTGAGAAATGGAAATTAATATGACGAATAAAACATGTTAAAAGAAAGATTGTTCCAATAATTACATGTAGACCATGGAATCCTGTGGCCATAAAAAAAGAAGATCCATAGATTCTATCAGCAATAGTAAATGGAGCTTCCAAATATTCGTATGCTTGGAGGATAGTAAAATAAAATCCTAAAAAAATAGTTAAAAATAAACTTTGAGTAGCTTGGGTGTAATTATTTTCTATTAATGCATGGTGAGCTCAAGTGACTGTAATTCCTGATGTAATAAGGATAATAGTATTTAATAATGGAATTTGGAATGGGTTAAAAGGGGTGATATTAATTGGGGGTCAAATTGATCCAATTTCAATATTTGGGGATAAACTTCTATGAAAAAATGCTCAAAAAAATGAAATAAAAAAAAAAATTTCAGAAATAATAAATAAAATTATTCCTCATCGTAAACCTTTAGAAACTAAAATAGTATGTTTACCTTGGAATGTTCCTTCTCGGCAAATATCTCGTCATCATTGGTATATGGTTAGTAGCACAATAATATACCCAATAAATAATAAATTTATACTAAAATTATGGAATCATTTTATTAATCCAGTAACTATTGTTATTACACCAATAGCTCCTGTTAAAGGTCAAGGTCTATAATCAACTAAATGGTATGGGTGATTGTGGTTAGACATTAATTTACTTCTCTAGAATAAAGAGTTCTTAAAATAGAAATTACATATGATTGAATAATTGCTACAGCAGATTCAAGAATTAATAATAGAATTTGAATGATAATTAAAATAATTAGTAAATAATTAGGCATATTAATTCCGGTATTTCTTAATAGGGTTAAGAGTAAATGTCCAGCAATTATATTAGCAGTTAATCGAACTGCTAAAGTTCCAGGTCGAATGATATTTCTAATAGTTTCAATTAGTACTATAAAAGGTATTAAAATTGCAGGAGTTCCTTGAGGAATTATATGGGTAAATATATGTTGTGTATTATTTAATCATCCATAAATTATAAAACTTAGTCATAATGTTAAGGATAAAGAAAGAGATATATTTAAGTGACTTGTTCTAGTAAAGATATAAGGGAATAAACCTAAAAAATTATTAAAAAAAATAAAAAAAAATAATGAAATAAAAATAAAAGTTGACCCATTTATTCTATTAGGACCTAGTAAAGTTTTAAATTCATTATGGAGTTTACTAGAAATAAAATTTCATAGTAAAAAATGACGATTAGGTAGAAATCAGAAGGATAAAGGAATGAATATTAATCCAATGAATGTTCTGAATCAATTAAATGGAAAATTAAATAAATTTGTTGAGGGGTCAAAAATTGAAAAAAGGTTATTTATCATTTTCAAGATTTTTTTTTTACTACAAGATTATTAATTTTTTTAAGATTAAAATTAATTTTATAGTTAAAAATAAAATAATTTATAACTATAAAACTAATAAAAATAGAAATAAAAAATAATAATGAAATTATTCAATTAATAGGTATTATTTGAGGAATAAAAGAATATTACATTAAGTAATAATTTAAATTTGACATATTTATGTTATTTATTAACTAATTCTTTGTCATTAGAAGTAAATGCTAATTTACTATAAAATGGTTTAAGAGACCAGTACTTGCTTTCAGTCATCTAATGAGTAATTATTAATTCAATTAATAAAATTTTTTATTGGGATTCTTTCAATAACAATAGGTATAAAACTATGATTTGCTCCACAAATTTCAGAACATTGACCATAAAAAATTCCAGGCCGATTAATAAAAAAACTAGTTTGGTTTAAACGACCTGGGTTAGCATCAATTTTTACTCCTAATGATGGAATTGTTCAAGAGTGGATTACATCTGTAGCTGTAACTAGAATACGAATTTGATTATTTATTGGTAAAATAATTCGATTATCAACATCAAGTAAACGAAAATAATTTAAATTTTCATTAGCTTGAGTTATATAAGAATCAAATTCAATATTACTAAAATCAGAATATTCATAGCTTCAATATCATTGATGCCCAATTGATTTTAATGTGATTAAAGGGTTATTAAGTTCATCTAAAAGATATAATAATCGTAAGGAGGGGAGTGCAATAAAAATTAAAGTAATAGCTGGTAAAATAGTTCAAATTAATTCAATTATTTGACCTTCTAATAAAAATCGATTAATATAATTATTAAAAAATAAGTTTATTATTAGATATGCTACTAAAATTGTGATTATAATTAGAATAATTATTGTATGATCATGGAAAAAAATAATTTGTTCTATTAATGGGGAAGCTCTATTTTGGTAGTTAAAATTAGATCAAGTTGCCATTTCTAAAAAAAGGATATTCCTTTATAAATGGGGTTTAAATCCATTACATATAATCTGCCATATTAGAAATTTCTTAAAATAGGAAGTTCGTTATATGAATGTTCAGCAGGAGGTAAATTTTGGTATCATTCAATTGAAGATGGTATATTTAATGGGAATAAAATTATTCGTTGATTAATTATTGATTCTCAAATAATAATAATAATTAAAATTATAGAGAATAAAGAAATATATGACCCAAAAGATGAGATAATATTTCAGGATACAAAACTATCAGGGTAATCTGAGTAACGACGAGGTATTCCTGCTAATCCTAAAAAATGTTGAGGGAAAAATGTTAGATTAACTCCAATAAATATAGAAATGAATTGAATTTTTAATAAATAGGGGTTTATTATTAATCCTGTAAATAATGAGTATCAATGAACAAATCCTCCTAAAATAGCAAATACAGCTCCCATAGATAAAACATAATGGAAATGAGCTACTACATA
The DNA here is from genome assembly GCA_018249855.1 of Eueides tales michaeli. Taxonomy (NCBI): domain Eukaryota; kingdom Metazoa; phylum Arthropoda; class Insecta; order Lepidoptera; family Nymphalidae; genus Eueides; species Eueides tales. The sequence goes on along the minus strand of DWMZ01002805.1, from coordinate 4,471 downwards.
ATAAGTATCATGAAGAGTAATATCAATAGAAGAATTAGCTAAAACTACTCCCGTAAGTCCACCTACAGTAAAAAGAAAAATAAATCCTAAACTTCATAATATTGAAGGACTATAATTAATTTGAGTTCCATGTAAAGTTGCTAATCAACTAAAAATTTTAATTCCTGTTGGAACTGCAATAATTATAGTTGCGGATGTAAAATAAGCTCGAGTATCAATATCTATTCCTACTGTAAATATATGATGGGCTCAAACAATAAATCCTAGTAATCCAATTGCTATTATAGCATAAATTATTCCTAGACAACCAAAAGTTTCCTTTTTCCCACTTTCTTGAGAAATAATATGAGAAATTATACCAAATCCCGGTAAAATTAAAATATATACTTCTGGATGACCAAAAAATCAAAATAAATGTTGGTACAAAATAGGGTCTCCTCCTCCTGCGGGGTCAAAAAAAGAAGTATTTAAATTTCGGTCAGTTAAAAGTATAGTAATAGCTCCAGCTAAAACTGGTAAAGATAAAAGTAATAATAAAGCTGTAATACCTACAGCTCAAACAAATAATGGTAATTGATCAAAAGATATATTATTAATTCGCATGTTAATAATAGTAGTAATAAAATTAATTGCCCCTAAGATTGAAGAAATCCCGGCTAAATGTAGTGAGAAAATAGCTAAATCAACTGATGAACCACCATGAGCAATATTAGAAGATAAGGGGGGGTAGACAGTTCATCCAGTTCCTGTTCCATTTTCTACAATTCTTCTTGAAATTAATAAAATTAATGAGGGGGGTAGAAGTCAAAATCTTATATTATTTATTCGAGGGAAAGCTATATCAGGGGCTCCTAATATTAAGGGGACTAATCAATTTCCAAATCCTCCAATTATAATAGGTATAACTATAAAAAAAATTATAATAAAAGCATGAGCTGTAACAATGGTGTTATAAATTTGGTCATCACCAATTAATGACCCTGGGTTTCCTAATTCTATTCGAATTAAAATACTAAGGGATGTTCCAACTATTCCTGCTCAAATTCCAAAAATGAAATATAGAGTTCCAATATCTTTATGATTTGTAGAAAAAAGTCATTTTCGCTAATAAAATGGCTGAGGTATAAGCGATAAATTGTAAATTTATTAACGAGAAAATTCTCTTTTATTAAGTTTTATATTCAAATATGATTTAAAATTGCAAATTTTAAGGTATAATAAAATATTATTAAAACTTTAATTAATTTAAGGCTTAAAGAATTTCTTTATAAATAATTTTGAAGATTATTAGTTTAATTAACTTAAAACCTTAAATTAAATAAAAAGTGTTCTAATAATTATTCCTAATATGGAAAATATATTAAAAAAATAAATTAAAAAAAATAAATTATTTTTGATAAAAATTTTGATTCATTTTAATTTAAGAGAAAAAAATATAAATGAAAAATAAATAATTCGGATATAAATAAATAATATAATTAATCTTCTTATAATAAATAGAAAATTAATAACAATAAAATTGTTATTGATTATATAATTGATAACAATTCATTTAGGGAAAAATCCTAAAAAGGGAGGTAAACCTCCTAGTGAAAGAAAATTAATTATAATTGAAAATTTAATTAGAAAATTATAATTAAAATTAAATAATTGATTTATATAAAAAATATTAGTAATGTAGAATAAAAAACATGAAATAAATAGAAATATTGAGTAAAATAAGAAGTATAATAGTCATAAATTTTCTCTAATTAATAAAGCTGAGAGTAATCATCCGATATTATTAATTGATGAAAAAGCTATTAATTTTCGTAAAGAGGTTTGATTAAATCTTCCAATAGCCCCAATTACAACATTAAGTATCATAATTAAAATTAAAAAATTAAAATTAATATTGTAGGATAATAAGATTATTGGAGAAATTTTTTGTCAGGTTATTAAAATAAATCCATTGAATCATGATAATCCCTCTATAATATTAGGAAACCAGAAATGGAATGGCACAGAACCTATTTTTATTAATATTGCAGAATTTATAATAATTGATAAAAAATCATTAAAAAATATTATAAAAAATAAATTTAATAGAATAGAAAATAAAAAATTGATTGAAGCTATAGATTGAGTTAAAAAGTATTTTAGGGAGGCTTCTGAGTTTAATAGGTTATTGGGGGAGGAGATTAGGGGGATAAATCTTAATAAATTAATTTCTAAACCAATTCAACATCCTAATCATGAATTTGAAGAAATAGAAATTATAGTTCTAAAAAATAAAATAAATAAAAAAAATATTTTATTAGAGTTATTAATTATTAAAATAAAAAATAAGAATAAATTATTCTAAGTATGAATTATTAATTCATAAAATTATATTTTAGTGTAAGATGCACAGTAATTTTTGAAGTTACTAGGTATAGTTTGATTCTATAAAATATAATAAAGGTAAAAAATTACATTATTTATCCTATCAGAATAATCCTTTTTGTCAGGCACTTTATTTTTAAAAAAAAGGGATTTCCTTTATATTTGGGGTATGAACCCAAAAGCTTTACTTAGCTTATTTTTAATATTTTTATAATTAATATAAAAAATATTAAAAATGGTTTAATTCATAATTTGAGTAAGTCTTTAACACTGTATATATTTATTACAAAAATATTAAGAATGGTTTAATTTATAATTTAAATTAATTTTTAACATATAATTTCTGGTGTAATTACACGCATACGTATATATATATATATATATATAAATAAATTTATAAATTATTAAATTAAATATTAAAATAAAATATTATATATATTATATTATTTAATAATTAATTAAATTTATTTATATATATATATAATATAAATAATATTTTATTTTTAATTAATTAATAAAAATTTATATAGCAATATTAATTTTTAATTTTAATATTATAAAAAAGAAATAAAAGAATTATTAATAATTTAATATTTATATTAAATTATTAATATATAAAAAAAAAAAAAAAAATTCTATGTAAAATTTAAAATAAATAGATAAAATTTTATATTTTTAAAAATTTATTTTTAATTTATTTTACATATAAATTTTAGTATCTTATTTTAATTATTTAAATAATAATTAATTATATTTGTAGTAATTAATATTAAAAATTTAAGAAATTAAGATTTAGTAATATAAAAATTAATAACTAATTTTGTGCCAGCAGTTGCGGTTAAACAAAAGTTAAATTAAATTAATTCAGTTTATAATAAATAATTTTATTTTTAAAAAATATTAAATTATAAGGTGAAATTTTAATTTAATAAAAATTTATGTTAAAAAATTATGATTTAATAAATTTTAATATAAACTAGGATTAGATACCCTATTATTAAAAATTTAAATATAAATACTAAAATAGTAAATAATAAATGTTGAAACTTAAATAAAATGGCGGTATTTTAGTTCATTTAGAGGAATCTGTCTAATAATTGATAATCCACGAATAAATTCACTTAACAAAAAATTTTGTATATCATTGTTAAAAAAATATTTTTGGATAAAAATAATATTTTAAAATTTAGAATAAAAATTAATTCAGATCAAGATGCAGATTATGGTTAAGATTAAGATGGATTACAATAAATTTATTTAAATGGAAATTAAGTTTGTAAAATAAAATTGAAAGTGGATTTAAATGTAATTTTAATTAATTTATTAAAATGATTAATAATTAAAATATGTACATATTGCCCGTCACTTTCATTTGAAAATTGAAATAAGTCGTAACAAAGTAGAGGTACTGGAAAGTGTTTCTAGAATGAACAAATTAGAGCTTGATTAAGTGTTTCATTTACATTGAAAGGATATTATAATAAATAATTAATTTGAGGGGATAAATTAATAAATTATATTTAATAAAAAAATTTTTAATATTGGGGGATGTTAAAGTATTTTTTAGAAATAATATAATTATTTATAGTAAAATAGTATTGAAAAAGAATTTTGAAATAATATTGAAAAGTAATTAATTAAAAAGTAAATTTTATTTATTGTATCTTGTGTATCAGAGTTTATTAAAAAATATTTATAATTTAATAAAATCTCGAATTTAAAAGAGTTAATTAATTACAAAATTTAATGTTGAATAATTATTTTTAATAATTAATTTGAAATGAAATGTTAATCGTTTTTAAATATATCTAGTTTTTTTAGAAAAAAATTTAATTTTAAATTTAAAATATTTTTTAATTAATTTTTATAATTAAAAAATTTTAAAATTAAATATTTTAAGGGATAAGCTTTAATTTAAAAATTTATAATATATATATATATATATATATATGAATTAAATTTAAAATTTTTAAAATTTATATTGTTTATAAAATAAAGTTTATTATAAAAAATTTTAATAAAAATAAAATTTAAAATTTATATTTAAATTTTTATAAAATAATAATTTTTAATAAAAAAAAAAATTAGTAATAATGATAAAATTAGT